>RJWT010003033.1:0-38060 GCA_004365215.1 Cuniculus paca | reverse complement strand
ATCCTTACTTTGTAGATAAGTGTATTTTAATCCCCGCCCCCTGTATACATTTTATTTACCTCGGGAAGGAGCTTTTAGGGTGGAGGGAGGGGTGGTTTGCTATCTCTTTAGCTAGCAGAATAGTGTGCCTTTGAGCCTCACATCTCCTACTTTTGTGGACACAGTAGCCATGCTTCCTGGGGTGGTCAGAGCTGGGTACGAGCAGTCTTGCCCTTTACTGAGCTTACTGACATCCGTGGACTTTGTCGTATGCTGCTTTGAGTGAACCAGAGAAACAGCCCTTTGCAGCATGAGAAAGCCCCCAAAGCTCTGGGTTTACCTCCACTTCAATAATAACTGAATGTTTTTTAGCTTTAGAATGTGTTAAGTCATTTGAATTAATTTTTGACTATATTTTGGCTTTGGAAAGGAATTGTTTCATATAGACACTGGTACTTTTTGAACTTAATAGCTAAGATTCTAAAATGCATGTTTTATACTGTTAAGTTTTAACCAGTCAGGAAAATTTTATGTAACCAATGATAGTTACTTTATTTTTTTGTATGAATGTTGTTTAGGCTGCAATGTTTAGCTTTTGTTAACTTTTTATTCTTACTGTCTCAAGTTCATTACTATGTTTAATGGCACCCTTGCCAAGATACTTAGCATGTAAAAAGCAGGTTTCGAGTTTTTGTTTTTAAACAGCTTCACATTGAAGCTGAGACTTATAAACAAGTTGAGTGGCAGGCCTGGTATGCCGTACCTTGTTACATAAAGCTATTGCCAGAATCTTAGTAAATACAATGTTTTAAAAGTTTGTTGTCTTTGTATATTAATAACAAATTATGACAAGTTAAATTTAAGTGAGAATTGTATTACTGCTCTTCTTGTGTCATATTTTACTAAGATTTTGTGCCTCATATCTCTTACTGAATTATTAGGAATGTTAAAGGAATTGATAAATCATTTTCATTTTACATTTTTATATAATCAGGTAATATGAAATATAATTTGATGTACAATTTTGCCTGTTACAGAGGGTATGCTAATTATAGTGGAATATGCACAGAACATTTTGGCATGACAAGAAGCTGAATAAATAGCTATTTTACATAAAAATAGCTGTGTTCGTATATCCCTTTAGGTCACAAGAAAGCTATAAAGTTAAATGCTATTCATTAGTAGTACATATAATATATCCTTAAGTTTTTAGGTGTAGGAATAACACATTTCTTGAGACATTTCTTTAAATAGTATGCTTAATGCTGCCTACTATTTCCTAATAAAAGCTACCTGTGTGCTCTTCAGTACACAGGAAATTTGAGGAAAATTTTACATCCCATAAGAAAGTTTCTCAAAATCATTATTCATGAACATACTAAAATGCTAAAAAGTTTATTAGGTCACTGATGAGTTTTTGTGTGAATGTGAAAGTGTAACTTTACAGAATGATTGGGAATATGGCATTTACATCCTGCTAAAATGAACTGCTCATTAGATTAGGGAAAGGGAAAGAAGTTGATGTGGAAAAAAGTTGTCGTTTTTTCAGATTCTTTTTGGTTTTTTTGGGAATTAAACTCAATACATCGCATTTGCCAGGCAGGCGCTGTGCTACTGAGCTATATCCCTGGCCCTGTTTCAGATTCTTAACTCTTGGGAAACATCTTTTTTCATGGTTCCTCTGATGGTGATTTTCTGGTCTTCCAGAAAGGTATAAAAATAATATTTGACAGGGTACAGTCAGTTATATTTATCCATATTCATTGCAGTGTGCAAGTTATTAACACATCTCCCTCCACCAAGTCACTCTTTCCGTATGGAAAGCCCTTCTAGACCTCATGGCAGTCCAGAAAAACCCACATTTGTAATCCCATGGAAAAGTTACTAGAATTCTAGTAAGTTCATGCCAGTCTATCACTTCCAGTGCAATGCATGGCAAGAATAAAGACACTAAGGCATATTTGTAGTTCTGGGGAACTAGGGGGGTCCCAAGTCCAGGTAGTACCATGGCTAACTGGAACAAAGGCCTCAACCCAGGGGCCAAACCCAGGCCTTGTTAATTCGTGAATAGGGGAGTGACTCTGGGATGAGTAACCGTAAGAGTGGTAGGAAGTGAGCTGGGCTAGGTGGGAGGCCTGAAATCATCTGTGCAATATGCAGAGAGAGAGATACAAGAAGAGTAATCTGCATTACACAGTTCGAGGCAGTATCTAATGTTTGGAGGTGGGCACTTCAGTTCTGACGTGTAATTTCCTATAGCCTCTTATCTCGTGGCTTGGTCTCAGCCTACAAGTCCAGCTCACACATGTTAGTTGGGAACTATAGGTGACACTTCACTGACCTGTTGCATTGCTTTAACAGCTACACATCAGCGCCTGCGCTGGAACCATTTGCATTGCTTAAAGCCAGTTGAGGGGAGAAGAAAAAATCCTACCCAGCTCTGTACATAGCAATACACAGAAATAAGGCCAGGTTTAGCCAAAATGAAGACAGTTGTTCTTTCAAGGAGAATCGTCCAGGTGGTCCTCCACATTTCCTGAGTAACTTCATCTTAATTTTTAGAAACCCAAGACATGCTACCTGAACCAGCACTGGGATAATTCCAAACGTTGGGATGAGTTGCTTGATGGGAAAATGTGTTTATACGAGTGCTACTTATTTTTCGTCACTTGAGATTACTATATTTAGGTGTTTTAAGTACAATAAAGTATCCTAACTTTATTTTATGTAGAATACAGGTTCATATTCCTCTGATCAAGATATACTAAAAACCTATCCCTTAATTTTCTTTTTTTTTTTTTTTTTTTTTTTTTTTTTTTTTTTTGTGGCACGAGGGATCGAACTCATGACCTTATCCTTGCCAGGCAGGCACTTAGGCCACTGAGCTAAATCTCCGGCCCTTAATTTTCTTTTTATAGTAAACAGTAAAGTAATGGACAAAAGTATGTGAGTACTGCTGTGCTTGAGACTTAGTGACAGGTTTCACACTACTAAAATTTGCCACATTTTAACTTTAAGCCTATGGCATTCATTTTATTCTTGTAAGGAAGGTTTTTTGAAAGCTCCCACACATACACACTTGTCTTAAAAAACTTATACATTTTATGAGAAAGTAAGATGGTGATGTAGCTCAATGGCAGAACATAAGACCTGGGTTTAGTTCCCAGCACTCCCAAAAAATACCTTTTAGTAAGAGTATTACATCCTAAGGCCAGGGATACAGTTCAGTGCTAGAGCACTTGCCTTGCAAAGCCCTGGATTCGATCCCTGGCACAAGAATAAAAAGAAAAAAGAATATTGCATCCTAAATTTTAAACATGTTAATGTATTTTCTTGACTTACACAGTAAAAGCCAGCACACAGACTGGAAGATGTTTGTTCTTTACCTGGATTTGACAGGAGAGGACTTAGAACAGGTGACATTTTGACCAGCTTCACCATAGTCACACCATGTTCTCTTAACCAGTCAAATCTAAATTGGAGGTGTAAAGTGAGTTTACATTCTAGAAGCTCCCAGTTGAAGCCTCTGTTTGGCTCTCCTGAGTAATGCTTAGAGTCTAGAGAAGGGTTACAACCTTTGAAGGAACTGTTCATAACCTGGGATATAAGCTTAAAGAGTAAGGTCTTAATAATGTTAGTTACTGTGTATTCAAATAGAAAAATACTTTCAGTTTTTGCTGAGGAAATATGAATCACATAATATGAAACAAAAGATAAACGTTGGAATTGCTGTTCCAATTTACAATAACAACCTTAATGAAATTCCTGCACACCTACTGAGTGGTAGCACCCATTGTTACATATTTTTCCAACTACTTGAGAACCTGTTTTGTTGCCAGGAAGTTTCCATGATCACATTCTATATTAGGATTGGAATAATGAACTCTGGAATTAGTAGAAGCTCAGAACATTCAGGCTTGGAACTAGACTCCCTGGAAAGTCTTTGGTGTGCTAAAGTTACATTCAGCATGGATCAGAGGACTCTGAGGAAACTGGTGGAATCCATCAGTAAAACTGTCAAGAGCTGTAAGTATTGATCTGACTTCCAACAGTGCCTGAACATGAAATGTGGACAGAATCCTAGTTACATTAACAAGTGCTTTATAACACTAAAATAGAGTCCTCCGCTTCTGTCATATTTTGGCCATTTTAAAAATAGGTCAGCAAGTGAACAATTATGTTTGCTTACACAGGATAGTTTAACCATCAGGAATCCTAAAATATATTTGGTGATGTGAGACTAAATTGAGAAGTTAATGTGACATAAATACTAGCTACCTGCCAACCAAGGACTAATTTTATTACAGTCATACTGACATGTAATAAATTTTGAATTACAAAGATTTTACTTTAGGCACAAAACCCATACTGAGAGATGATTGTCCTACTCCAGGGCATTCATAAGAGATGCATAAGATAACTAGACACTGAAGAAGCAGCATGATGCTTTGCAAACAAGTGTGTGCTTATTAAGGCCAGTTCAGAGCTGGGTGTGATGGCACAGGTGTGGAATCCCAGCCCTGGGAGAAGTACAGGGATCTAGCTAGTGCAGAAGTCATGAGTTCAATCTCCAGTACAGTAAGCCCTGACTTACAAATCTTCACGTTGTAGACTTTCACAGGTGTACTGTGTAAGACTTTGTCAAATTACAGATGAATCTAACTTACAAATGTTCTCCCAGAATGGAACTCATTTGTAAGCTGAGTACTTACTGAACTAGGAAAAGAAGAAGCAAAAGGCCCTCAGTGATAGTACAACGCTAACTGAAGCATGAGACCTTAGGCAAATGCATGGCTTGCACTTACACATCCATGAAGCCAGCACACCCAGAGGTGGTTGTTTACCTCCTTCCTCCACTAGAGTAAAAGGCCATTTTTTTTGGAAAAGGGACTAGAATTGCATCTACAGCAGCACCACCCAATAGAATTTCCTCAATATTTTATATGTACTATTCAGTTTGGTAGCCATCACCCACATGTGGAGAGTGACCCCAGAATATAACCAAAAAAATAAAATTTTTTTTAACTTTAAATAGTCACATGTAGTTATGGGTTACAACATTGAACAATGCAGCTCTAGAGAGCAGTACACTGATTAACAGGTACAAATTTTACTAACTCTAGAATATAAAACATTCTAAATTTGTCTGGAAAATTAAGGTATTTTCTGTGAGGTCTCTGGAGTTAATTGACTCTGGGGGTCTGAGAGTTGTGTAGTGGTAGTTGTTTGGACAAGAAACTTTGATCATGAGGTCTAGTAAATCATAAAGGTTCCCTCCTAAGAAGCTCTGAAGCTAAGACCAGGAAGGATGACTTCAACTTCTTGCCACATAGAACAATTAGAATTTTGTGCACACAGAGAAATAATAAAAAGACAATCCCTTCTTGGAGCCTAGGTAGTTGTAGCTGTCAGCTCTCTTCATTTCTATGTATTAAAAACCAAATTCCATTGGAGGTTGAGGAAGGAAGATCATGAGTTCAAGGCAAACCTGTTTTAAAACCAATCCCAATAATAAGAGACAGATCAATGTATATCCTGGACTAAACTAGGATGAGCTCCATTAAATTCAACAAAAATGTTTTTCAGTGCAGGGATTGTACACTGAGCCTCACTATGAGCTCCGCGCCCAGCTCTGACATCCCTCCCTCCTTTCAGTTTTATTTTGAGATGGTCTTGCTAAGTTCCCCGGCTGGCCTGGAACTCAAGATCCCACTGGGCCCACATGTTCTGTAGGTAATGCTGGCCTTACAGTGTATCTCTGACTGGAAGTATGATGGACGTTTCTACTCCAGTGGTGGCAAACCCATGGCACACATACCACAGTGGGTTGTATCATTGAAAGCTCTAAAAGATTTGCCATGAGATGATGTGTACCATCAGAATCACCAAAAAATTTGTGTTGAAAATGTAATACCACCCCAGATGTATTGCAGATCTCTGCAAGTGGGGCCAAGCATTCAGAATTTTCACTGAAAATAGCTCTACTAAATTGGAGAATTTTAAAACTATTTCGAATCATATATTACTTGATATAACATCATTTTGGCATGTAGAAGTGACTCATTTACCATATTTCTCAGTATCTCCAACTTCTGTTCTCTAAATCTGATAAGTACTCCAGTTTATAAATGGCTGACAAATATGTATAATCCCCAGTACCACAAAAACAAGAGCTGTGGAAAGGGAAGAACAGTAACCTCAGTGGGACATGTGGCCCACTCCAGCTTAACAAGGAATCATGGGTAACACACACAGTGACCCTCATGTATCAACACCATATACCCCCTGATACATGATGAGAACATCTCTTCACCTCTGTGGCCTTCTTCCTCAAAACACAACCACAGCCTAATCATGAGAAAAACAGGTAAAGTAAATGGATGAATATCTCACAAAATTCAGTCAGGAAAAGCAGGAAAACACAAAGCTATCACAGAACTGGACTGAATCCTAGAACAGCATCCTAGAAAGACATCAGTGGGAAAATACTGAGATCCAGATAAAGTCTACAATGTACTTAAGAGTAATACCAATGTTAGTACAGTGTTCTGGCTTTGGCAAATATACTGTAGCTATGTAAGATGTTAACTACTATAGTTTGGGTCTGGAAGGTCCCCCAGAGGCTCTTATATCGAACGCTTGGTCCCCAGCTGGCAGTGCCATTGGGTGAGGGTGGAAACATCAAGAAGTAGGGCCCCACTGGAGGAAGTAGTTTATTGGGAGCATGTCCTTGAAGGAAATTTTAGGACCTTAACCCTTCCCCTTACTACTTGCCGGCTGCCATGAAATGAGCAGCTTCTTCTACTATCTACTTTGACAGGGCCAAGACATCATGGACTGAAACCTCCAAAACTGAGCCAAATTAAATCCTGACTCCTTTTAAACTCATTTTCTTATTTTTTACAGTGACATAAAGGTAATGAGCACATTAACAAAGAGAGGGCAGGGGATGTAGCTCAGCCACACAGCACCTGCCTGGCAAGCACAAGGTACTGAGTTTGATTAGAAACTGCATGAAAACAGTATAAGAACTCTGCACTACCTTTGCACTTCATGTAAATCTAAAATTACTTTAAAAAGTTTTCCAATCTAAACAATGCTATTAAAACTATTCCAAACTGCCCTCCATACAGTGCATTCATATCTGAACTTTTTGTTTCTTCATATTCCAAACAAGAAGGCTAAGTTTCTTGTAGCCCTCAGAGGAGCTGCACCCCTTTTATGACCTAGCCTTGACGTTTTAGAGCCTCGTTTTCATTATGCACTGTACAACAAAGCTGTAGTTCTCAGAACATACCTGCAAGACTGTTTATCTCTCGCCCAGTGTATAACAGCCATCAAGGCAGGAACCATGAAGGATATATAACAATAATCTTCACAGCCTTATTTAGGACTTGTTACAATATGAAATTATACTAAGCAAGGAGCCAGAGAGTCTAATTTGGTTCATAAAATAGTATTATTAGGTACCTTTGTAATTGCTTATTCTCTGGATTTCTAATCACTACCCTAAAAACCAAGTCACTCTTCTGACCACAGAGCAACCCTCATGTTGTAAACTGAATATCTGCTATATATTTGTCTTTGATTTCACTTGGGTAACTTAAAAATCACCTCAAAATCAGCTTCTCACATAACTTTCTCCTCACCTCCACTATAAAAAGGAAAAAGGAGAAGAGAAGGGAGGAATAGGAAGCAAAAAATAGTAACCAGCTCTCACTCCTAACTCTAGTTTTTTCAAGTAATCTTTGATTCACAGAATTAGACTTTTAGAGAATGAAGAGTCTTAGCGATCAATCAGGACAATACCCGGTTTTTGTGAGGGCACTAAGGCATAACAAAGCAATTTAGGATGATAAAATGGAAACCAGATGTTCCCTACACACTAAGTCTAACCCTCTATTCTCAATCCTGACTGCACCAGAACCATCTGTGCACTTCATAATTGCATTTCACTAAGTCTGGAGTGAGATGCAAGTATGTGAAGATTTCAGTTTCAAAACTGCAGATCTGGTAGTTAAAAGTCTACTGATTTCCTGCAGCACCTCAGGCTCCCTCCTAGCTTTTCTATCCTTATTCCACCTCCTTAGGCAAAGCCCTATCCCTTTGTGCGTGGCTTCTATCTTTCTTCCTCTGGTACAACTTTGTCGGATAGATTTTCCTAAACAACTCTTACTGCATGGTCTCTAGTTCCAAAATCTTTAATGACTTCAGATTCTCGACACATAGGGCACAGGATTCAAATGAGCTCTTGTTTTAAAGCTGATTCCTGGGGGGACTGTTAGCAATTCTGATTTAGACTTGGGGCAAATCCTGGGAATTTGCATATTTAACAAGCATGAGGCACTGGAGAGAATGAGCCTCATAGGTGGTCCAAAACTGACAGCGTGAGAAACACTGCACCTGTACAATAAATGCTAGTCCTAGGGGCAGGCATTCAAGACTTTACCATCGGGCTGGGGATTTAGCTCAGTGACATAAGCACCTGCTTGGCAAGCACGAGGTCATGAGTTCTATCCCTGGTACCAAAAAAAAAAAAGACTTTACCATCAGCCCATCCTCTTCCACCTTGGTTTTCACTTGTCAACTCCTTGCTACTCCACTCCTTCTAGGCCATGTTCAATCTCAACCCTAATTCTACCTCTTTCCTTTATTCATGTTGTTCACCTTCCCTAGAACATTCCACCTCTTTACCATACTTAACACATTCCTTCGTAAATGAATACTATGTCTTTCAAGGGCCGGTTCAAAGTCAACTTCTCCCGTGAAAATGTTGCAGTGCCTTTTTCACATACTAACTTCTCTTCTTTCGAGTGTGTGTGTGTGTGTGTGTGTGTGCATGCATGTGTGTGTTACTTGTATTTAAATCCAGAGTCTGCACATATTATGCAAGCACTCTACCTTTGGGTTACACCTCCAGCCCTTTCTATTTCTTGAGATGGGAGTTCCACTAACTCCCAGGCTGGTCTTGAACTTGTGATCATCTTGCCTTGGCCTCTGAAATATCTGGGATTAGACACATGAGCCACCATGAGAAGCCTAATTTCTCTTTCTTCACATGTTTGTAGTGATGAACACTGTAATTACATAAATACAGCAGTCTATACTGCCTTAGAGACTTCTGAGTTAGGCCTGCTTTAACTGTGGGAACTCTTAATACGTCCTTATATCATGCATATTTTGGTATCTCCAGACCACCCAGCATCACAGGGACAAAATAACTGTTTATAAAATATTTAATTGGGCTGAATTATTGTGTAAATATGCTGTATTTCTTTTCATTTCACAGTCAAAAAAGGTGAAGTAGAATGTCTTATAAAACTTTTTCATAACTTCATGGAAAAAACTGGTGGAAGATTTGCTAACACTGGGCTAGATCGTGACACATTTCGAGAGCTCCTGCACAACATATTTGGAATGACTGATGATATGTTGATGAACAGGGGTAAGACACTGTAGAGACTACAGTGTGCCAATTGTGCCAATTTAAGATGAAAACTATGTAAATTGTGCCAATTTAAGATGACAACTATGTATTCAATTTTCATCATAGACTGAATTGTTTTCAATGCCGCACTACAAAGTCATAATGCCAAAAGTATAGTCCTGCCAGCTAATAGGTTCAGAATACTAGCTCACTCAGAATTTCTTACACATAGCTATACTGCTCTGAGAAATAATCAGAAATGAACTAAATGAGCTAGAGGTATTGTTTAAAAAAATAAGCAGCTCTATTGCTTTTAACCATGTTTTCTTTGGAATCATATTTTATAGACATTTTTCCTAATAAAAATAGAGAATGTACCAGTCAATATAAAAAATGATCTGGCAAGCTCAAGGTCATGAGTTTGATCCCTGGTTCTGGAAAAAAAAAGAAAAAAGTCAATTAAAAAACTGATAATGACTCACTACATTGGAAAAGTAAAGAAAATTATATATTTCTTATATATTTAATCCAGTTAGTTTTAGAAACAGATCTTTGCTGGGGTTGGTGCTGCACACCTGTAACACAGCACTTGGCAGGCTGAGGCAGGAGGATTGCTAAGTGTTCAAGGCCAGCTTGGGCTACATAGTGAGTTCAAGGCCAGTCTGAATTGCAGAGCAAGACTGTGTCTCGAAAGAAAGAAAGAAAGAAAGAAAGAAAGAAAGAAAGAAAGAAAGAAAGAAAGAAAGAAAGAAAGAAAGAGAGACAGATCTTTTTTTTTTTTTGTGGCACCGGGGATTGAACTCACAACCTTGCGCTTGCCAGGCAGGCGCTTAGACCGCTGAGCTAGATCCCCAGCCCTAAGAGACAGATCTTTAAAGTGTACAATTTGATAAGTTTGACATATGCATAAATGTGTGCAGATAATATGTCCATCATCTCTAAGAAATAAGTAACATTTTAACTGATCTTCCATAGGATAATACTAAATTTCATTGGTAATTATAAAAATTATTTTAGTAATTTACCTTTAGCTATTACAGAAACTTTTTTTTTTTTTTTTTTTTTTTTTTTTTTGCGGCACCAGGGATGGAATTCACAACCTCGCGCTTGCCAGGCAGGTGCTTAGGCCGCTGAGCTAACCCCCACCCAGCCCTTGTCTTTTTGAAACAGGGTCTCACTATGCCATTCAGGCTGGCCTTGAGCTCACTTTGTAGCCCAGGATGGTCTCAAACTCACAGCAATTCTCCTGTCTCAGCCTCCCGAGTGCTGGGATTACAGGCGTGCGCCACCAAGTCAGGCCAGAAACTCTTTAGAAGAGAATTTTAACTAGTTTTTCTTAGAATAAAAACTTTGTCATTGATTAGCTGTTTATCTCCTGGGTTTCCAATAAATGCACAAAACATCACAAACAGCCAGTGGTGTGTCATCTAATCCTAGGACGTGGGAGGCTAAAGCAGGAGGGTCAGGAGTTCAAGTTTGAGTCCAGCCGGGGCTACATAGTGAGTTCAAGGCCAGCCTGGATTACATGGTCAGAGCCTGTCTAAAAACAAAATGAAATCATAAATGGAGCTCATAATTGCTCATGGAGCAGATTGGTTCTTTTTACTTTATGGATATGAGATGAAACATATTTCCAATAATTTTTATCCTTTCAAGAACATTGTATCAAAACCTTTTTTCCTCCTCAATTTGGATAACTTTTTTATCCATATATATATATATATGTATATATATCCTACATATTTTTCTTTCAGTGTTTTGTGCATTTGACAGAGACAATGATAACTACATAAATGTAGAAGAATGGATTAGAGGATTATCAGTGTTTCTTCGAGGAACTTTTGAAGAAAAACTGAAGTGTAAGATGAGATTTTCTGGCTAATACATATTATCAACTTAGTATATGATAAATGTTTATATTCTAAAAATATGAAATTACTGTTTGGTATAACAACCTTGCAAATGTTCATAACAGCTTGAAACAAAACAAGTGAAATGAGTGGCTCAGTTTTAAGGTCACTGAAGTCTTCTGTCTCAGTTCACAGGTTCTACAATGCTCAGTGTCACTAGGATGGGTCTTTTAGCTCATGGCCTAAGTTAAGGGTCAGGCTCATGCCAACTCTGATCAACTCTGATCTGAGGTTTCTGAGGCTGCCTCGGTCTTTAGCAGGAAGTGAGCCCCAATATGGAGCAGTGCCTGTGTTACTTTAGGGTCATTCTTGGTCATTTCATCAAAGAAAACAAAAGGGGTTGACATGAGATGAGGCTGACCACACACTAACTACCAGACATTAATTCTTTACTGTTAGAATTCTTTTAGATGATTGAGCAGAGGGAAATGAAGAGACAGAAAACTGAATGAAGACAATGCAAGCCCGAAGGGACGAGTGTTACAAATGGAGCTTTCACCTTTAAAGCAGCATTAGGAACTCAAAGACAATAATCTCACAGTTCGCAATTTTGCCTGGAAATAAGCTTTGGTCTGTCCCACTGGGGTGATGTTCACATGCTTTATTCCTCTGGTGTCAGGATTTTGGGTGAAGAGCTCTGGAAAGAATAGAAACAATTTTAAGTTAACAGTTTTCAAAGAAACAATTTGCTTTTAAGCAAATATCTATTTGCTTAAGGAAAAATTGTAGACTTCTATGTAAGTGAGCAAATTTTTATCCATTCTTAATCTTTAACTTGAATTTGGCTTTGAGACATTAAAAAAGATCATTAAAGATGCATTTAAAAATTATAGCACCATTTTCTGAAATCATCAAACTTCTCTGATGTTTGACTTTTCTATTTTGTATTTCCACCCCTAATCTAATTTCTCATGAGATAGCATGTGAATAGTTTCTACTTCAGCTTGCTGCAGTATTTTGTTTTGTGGTCCCAGGGTCTGAATCCAGACGTTAACACTTGCCAGGCGAGCACTCTACCTCTGAGCTATCTTTCCAGCCCTGTAGTGTTCTTACACAAAAGTCTCACTGAGAAGTGAAAAACTAAATTTTGTGAATGTGAATCCTGTGCTAACATTAATACTTGGGGAAAGACCTGTGATGCTGAATACAACTGTGTATGGTAGAACAGCACCACACTGCCAAAAAGATTTTCCCCCTCTATTTACACTTCCTAAAATGTTTCTGATGCATTCGAAAATACATTGGCTGAGTATATAACTCAGTGGTAAGCGTGCTTGTCTAGCATATACAGAGTCCCAGCTTCAGACCCCAGCAGGGAAAAAAAAAAGATATGTTAATTTGGGGGAATAACACTTTTTTTTTAAGTACTTGAGACTGAACCTGGGGCCTTCACACTGAGCTACATTCCCAGACATTTGGCATTTATTTAATTTTTTAAAATTTTGAGACAGGATCTCACGAAGTCATTGAATTCCCTAGGGTGCACTCAAACTTGCAACTCCCCTGCTTTAGTCTCCCAGAGTGCTGGGATCACAAAGTGTCACCATCCAGGGCTGGAAATTCCGTAGTACTTTTTTGTAGGAAGGCCGTATTGCAGTTCCTTACACTATTGATTGGAGAAGTTCAACAGAGACACAGTTCAATCTGATTCTCTGGAATTTATCCCTGGTTCTATTGCTTTTGCTGAAACACTGAACTAGATATAAACTACATGAGCTCCTCACTGCTGTGATCCCAGGATCTGAGGAAGGTCATTGGTGGGATGAATGAATGAATTCCATGCTTACACAGTGAGATGGAAATCTCTCTCCAGAAGAGATTATTTGATAATTTGGATGGTGCCCATGAGCAAGCCCTATGGAGAGGACTGACTCATTATGCAAACTGATAAAAACTTCTTTTTCAGTGATAAAGTGAGTATTTCACGATGTACTCCATATAAGAGTATCATAGTTCTGACTGATTATACACATGCATGAGCCAAGTTTTAAAGATTTTATCTTTTATTGCAGCTTCATAACATTTTAAAACTCACAATACCAAAATCCAGGAATTGTATGCCTTTCTTCCCAAATACTAACGGGTATTTAATTTTGTGGAAAGGAATGTAACAGGGCTTTACTGTAAAATCTCTCTACCACATACTGGATTCGATCAGTAAATTTATAGTGGATAAATTGTATTTATTCTTTGGTATCTTATGTTGAAATAACCAAGGAAAAGACTAATGACATTTTAACTGTTCTTATATATGTCTTTACACTTCCTATGCTTTTAAAAGTCTGTTTTGAGGTTTATTACTTGAATGGAGACGGTTACATTTCTCGAGAGGAAATATTTGACATGCTGAAGAATAGTGTACACCAAGAGTCATACGAAGAGACTGATGAAGGAATAAGAGAGTTGGTAGATATAATACTTACGAAAATGGTAAGAATGAAAAACTGTAATGCATTATATTCATTCATGTTACACAAAGCTAAAAAATGACTTCTTTTCCTCCATAATGAATGTAATTTTTATTGAGTCTTTCAGTTTCTTACACTAGGGAGACAATGCGGTGTTTACACATGTGTGTTTGGTTTATTTCACTTAGGAGTATGGTCTCAAGTCGTGAATGTAACTTTTATAAGGGCAGGAGTTTTTGTGTTCTCTACTCTGCCTGTTGTATAAAACAGTGACTGGCTAGTGTGGGTACTCATTAAATATTTGTAGAATGGCTGAGTAATTAAATAATCACTACACAAAATAAATGTTAATCGTATTATTTTAAAATACTTTTTTTTGGCAGTACTAGGTAAGGATCAGACCCAGGGTTTTACACATGCTAGCCAAGTGCTCTACCACTAAGCCATATTCCCAACCCTATTTTTTTATTAAATTTTTAGTTATCGGTATATTTTCAGTACATAATGATTACGCTCTTGGGCCAGGGATGTAGCTCAGTGGCGCAGCACCCGCCTGGAAAGCATGAGGCCCTGAGTTCAATTCCCGGTACCAAAAAAGAACATAGTTTAAAAAAAAGATTACATTCCTTGTGGGGAGTTGAAACATATGCAAACACATCTAAATTCTTCTTTCATTCCCCTTTCCTTCCCTCCCTTTGCCCTCCTCCTTCCATTCCTTTGTTCCCTTCTATTTTGAAAAAGATCTATTTCCCTATTTCCTATTACCTATCTTTGATTTTGCTCTTTATATTGCAGGTTTCTCATATAAGAGAAACTGTGATATTTTAAGCCTGTGTGTCTAATTTATTTCACTTAACATTATGGACTCAAAGGTGCATCCATTTTCCTATAAATGACTCATTTATCCTTCTTCATGTCAGAGTAGTAATTTGTTCTATTTAAATACATTTTCTTGACTGACATGGTGGCACGCGCCTGTAATCCCAGCACTCAGGAGGCTGAGGCAGGAGGATTGCCACGAGTTCAAGTTCAGCCTGGGCTACATAGTAAGTTCAAGGCCAGCCTGAACTACATAGTGACACCTTGTCTCAAAAAAATTATTTATGCATTCATCTGTTGATGGATATATGGACTGCTTCCAAGACTTAGCCATTATGAGCTATGCTGCTATAAACATGGGTATGCATGTATCACTCTGTACTGTGATGACTAGGTCTTTGGGGAGGATACCAAGAAAAGAAATGACTGGGTCAAATAGAATGTCTAGTTAGTTTTTTGAGGACTCTCTATACTAATTTCCACAGTGGTTAACTAGTTTATATTCCCACCAACCGTATAGAAGGGTTTTTTTCCACAGCCTCACCAGCATTTGCTATTATTTGATTTATTGATGATAGCCATTCTTTCTGGATTAAGTTGGAATCTTCAGGTTTTTTTTAATTTGTATTCTTTAATAGCCAGAGATGTTGGATGTTTGTTTTTCATGTGTTTATTGGCCATTTCTACTTCTGAGAAGTGTCAATTCATTTCAGTCGCCCATTTAACTGGGTCTTTTATTTTGAGGGATCTAATTTTTTTTTAGTTCTTTATATATTGTAAATATTGGTCCTGGAAGAATAACTGGGAAGATTTTTTTCCCATTCTGTAGGTCATCTCCTTATTCTGTTGGTTCTTTTGCTATGCAGAAGCTTTTTAATTTGATATAACCCCATTTGTTGATTCTTGATATTTCTTGTGCAATTGGGGTTCTGTTTAGAAAGTCCTTGCCTATGCCTATGTCATCAAGAGCTTTACCTATTTTATCTTCCAGCAGTTTGTTCTGTTTTAACATTCAGATCTTTGATCCATTTTTATTTGTTTGATTCACTTTAGTGAAAGATATGGGTTTAGACTCAATCTTTTGCATGTGTGTAGCTACTTTTCCCAGAACCATTTGTTACAGAGGCTATCTTTCCTGCAGAGCATGTTTTCAGCCCCTTCGTCAAAGATCAGATAGCTGAATATACTGGAGGTTGTTTCTGCATCCTCTATTCTGTTCCTCTGATCCTTGTTTGTTTTTGTGCCAGTGCCATGCTGCTTTTATCACTGTGGCTTTGTAATGTAGGAAGTCTGGGATTGTGAAGTCTCCTGCTCTTTTTTTGTTGCCCGGGATTGCTTTTGCTATCCTGGGTCTCTACTGGTCCCATATGAATTTTAGGGTTGTTTTCTCTAGTTCTGTGAAAAATGCTATTGGTATTTCGATTGATATTGCATTAAATCTATGTATCAGTTTGGAAAGTATGGCCATTTTGACAATATTCGTTGTGCCTAAGAACGGAGAGTAACTTTGCATTTTCTGATGTCCTTTTTTAAATCTCCTTTTTCAGAGTACTGTAGTTTTCATTGTAGAGGTCTTTCGCTTCTTTGGTTAGGTAATTTCCTAAGTTTTTTTGACGCTATTGTGAATGATAGTGTTTTCCTAATTTTGCTCAGTGAGTTCATTATTGATATACAGAAATACTATTGATTTTTGTGTTGACTTTTGTATCCTGCTACACTGCTAGGTTTGGTTATTAATTCTAGGAGTCTTTTGGTGGAATATTTTGGGTCTTCTACGTAGAGGATCATGTCATCTGTAAATAATGTGACTTCTTCCTTTCCTATACATATCTATTTCTTTCCCTTGCTGTTTCAAACACTATATTGAACAGAAGTGATGATCCTTGTCTTGTTCCTGATTTTTAGAGGGAAAGCTGTCAGCTTTTCCCCATTTATTATGATGCCTAACCCTAAAATATTTTACATCATTGACACCTCATTAACTTGGGTGGGGAAGGCTAGGTTCAATTTATGTAAAATTGGGTCCTACTTTATTTGTCCTCATGACCTCTCCCTTTCTACCCATCTACTTACTATAACAAAATAATAAAAATATTTGACTATCAGAGTGCCTACTACAGTATCCAGGCCCCTCAGAAAACTTTCACATTTTAGTTCATTTTTTCCTCAAAACAATCGTTATCATCTCCACTTTGTGGATGATAAAAACTGGAGAACAGAAAGGTCACACTAGAAAATGTGATGCAGAAGTCATCTCTCAATAGAAACTACAGTAGTCCTTTGTTGTGAGCTGAGTGACTTCTACCTGGTTTCTCACTATGACCCTAAACTGGATGCAGTGGGGTTTTGTGAATCCAAATTAGTCCTGGCCCAGCTCACTAACATGACTCTCAGCTCAGGAAAGAAACAGAATGGGGACTTTGCAGTCACTATGCAGCCTCCAGAGTATTCTCTTCTTTTAAAAATACTTTCACTAGCTATTGCTACAGCTGAGCGCATTTGCCTTCTTCAGGAAGAGTATGTTCTCCAGTACTGGCTACACTCTTGTTTTTTGAAGGAAATGTTTATGGAATAAACCTTTTTCTAACAATGATTAAAGGTTTTCTCTAGATAAGACGTTCAGCAACCCGGATGCAGTTATGCCCAGAAGTGAAAAGGCAGCTCATTTTGTTCAATCCAGTTCAATTAAGCAGCTAAAGGCATCTGTAGTCTACAACACGAGCCCCCTATCCATGCCAGTTTTCATAAGCCCCATCCTGAATGCTTTGCGGACTTACACCCTGCTTACTGTAGGCCATTCTTCTGTATTTTCTTCCTACACATCTACTACCTACAGCTCAACTATCCTTAAAGACTCAGCATTTGCCTGCAGGCTTGATGACTCTAGGCCATCGCGCACAGTTACTGCCGTAAACTCCTAGTGACTTTTCAACAAAGCAACTTCACTTCTATCCTTCCTACCTGTTGAACTTCCAAGTCTGAAATTCTTTGAGGAACAAATTCTACAAAAATTAAGCTTGAATATCATTGTCCTGTTGACTTACTGTTTCACAAAAGGAGCAGTGTAATAATAGACTGGGAAAGACTTGCTGATTATATTTCTGGTCATTTCCACAATTCCGATGTTTTAGGGACATAGCCACATTTTATATAGCTAAGGTAGGTGAAGTATGTCCATTAAAATAACAAAGTGGCCTCTATAAGTAAATCTTTTAATTTGTAGTGTCTTCAGAAATGCAAACATTAAGCTTTGCTTATAAAAACTCTTTAGACAGCTATTTTCCATGGCAAAATTAAAATGACTATCATTTATGAAAAAAATCATCTTCCACTCTAGGATTATGACAATGACGGCAAGGTATCTTTCACAGACTTTGAAAAAGCAGTCAGACAAGACAAACTTCTGTTGGAGGTGTTTGGGCCATGTTTACCAGAAGAAAAGGTATAGTTTTAAGTACTGAAAGCCCACCTGTGTGTATGAAGGCTTTTAATGTATGAATCAGACAAATTTTCTGAACTGAGAGGATCAACCTAGAAATTGATTTAGCTCACAAAACTTCTAGTCTTCCTTTGATCAACTGTACTTTTCAAACATATGATACAGAAACTTTATTGTATGACTTTGCAAATGAACATGCATGTGGTTAAGCTATCCTTATCCATCTCAGCACTGCATCTAACTTATCCCATTGTAGCTTATTTCCTAGACCCCACATCTGAGTTTGGCCTGGAAATGTGCAGTAAAAACCAATGTGTGAAAGGCACATTTCCAATTGTAAGACACTGATGGGTGAAAAGAACACAGCACAAACGCACTGGAGGAACTCTGAGCATAGAACAGCCAACAGTTCTTACTCTGAGAGGGGCTCACTAAGTCACTACATTGTCCATCCTAGGCTGCAACTTTTGATCCTCCTGCCTCAGCCATGAAGAGCACAGGGATTACGCGTGTGTGCCACTGCACTCGAGCCAGTAATTCTCCAGCTGCACAAGACTTCATCTGCTACACAATTATCTATAGCCTTGCCCTTTGAAATGTGGCCTGTGAACTGGCAGCAGTGGCATTTCTTAGGAACTTGTGAAAAATCCAGAATCTCAGCCCCCACACGAAACTAGGTGAATCACAATCTACTTTTGTTGTTTTTGCTTGGCACAACTGAAGTTTTCCTTTTCCTTATCACCTTCAAATGCTCTACATGTCTGTCAGTAGATATGGGGAAGCAAGCAGGCTCCTCAGAGAACAGATGAGAAACCCACTCAGGAACAGAGAACCTATCTAATAGCCACTGCCATTCAATCTGTCAGAGAATTCTTTAGATTGTCATAAAATACACATAATAGAAAATTTACCATCTTAATCTTTTTAAAATAAACAGTTCTGGGACAGGGATATAGCTCAGTGGCACAGCGCCTGCCTGGCAAGTGCAAGGTCCTGAGTAAGTTCAGTTAGTATCAACTGAACAGGGTCATGCAACCCAGCTCCGTAATTCATTTTGCAAACTGAGTCTATACCCACTGAACAACTCCCTGTTCCTCCTCCCTACCACATCAGAATCTGCATTTTAGCAGGACCCTAAGGTGGAGATTCACAGTATTCTAACGTCTGAAAAGTCTTATCTGGACAGCATTTGTTCTTTCCAACTCTGCGCTTACGTCTTTTCCTGTGATTTCAATGATATCTACCTTCACGAGAAAGCAGAGCACAACTCCTTGCTTGCAATTCTCGTAATACTCCCCACCATTTACAGCCATTCTAGCAAATCTGATCAGGATGTGATAGCTGAAGTAAACCTTACTGACTGAAATGTTCAAATCAATCCCTTAGGCAACAAGCCCTGAAGAACAGGAGAAAATGAAACATAAGACACTGGGCAGTACAGGCTGTCTCAAGTTATTCTTATCAGTAAAGAAAAAGGGAAACCATCTGGATAAAATCGTATTTTGAATTTCTGTGTTCACTGACAAGAAACTATAGATGTTCATAGTGTAGTGGTCGAAGTCTAGACTTTCCAAAGCTGATTTTTTGATAGCTATAGATCAAGTGAATTTTGAAAAGTTTTCTTTAATTTACGTAAGTTTCTAATTTCAACTTTGTTGTAACCGTTTATTAACTTTTTTACTTTATAGAACTGTCTTCATTTTGAAGCCCTGGCTTTCAGAAACATCATGACTTAATAGTTTTTGAACGTGAACTGCTCACTTTCTATTAAAATAAGAAACAGATACTGGTTACCTGTCTTTATTTGTATGGTAAAGTCTCTATATTTGCTTCAATTTACATATAGTTATAATGTGGAAGATAGTGTTATACAACATGAACAAAATTAAGTATAGATCATAAATTACATGAAATTATATTAGATGAAGTTTGAATGAAATTATAAAATGATGTGCATTAAAAAATACTAGTAGTAAAATCTCATAAAAGAAAATGACAGGCTAACAAAGAATAAGTATCCTCTTCTGCCTGGCAAGCGTGAGATCTTAAATTAAATTCCTGCTACCAAAAAAAGAAAAGAAAGAAAAGAGTAAATATCCTCTTTAGAAAACACTAGCTGGGGGTCAGGGATTTAGCTCAGCAGTGTAAGCGTGAGGCCGTGAGTTCGATCCCTGGTACCAAAAAAAAGAAAATGCTAGCTGGGCGTGGTGGTGCACATCTGTAATTCCAGCACTCAGGAGACTAACGCAAGAGGGTTGCTGTGAGTTCAAGGCCAGCCTGAACTACAGCGTGAGAGCTGTCTCACACACACAAAAAGAAAATACTAACTTGCTCCTGGCAATTTATATTCTTCTTCTTTGTTTTATTGGATGGCTTGTATATACAGCTTCCAACTTGTCCTCTGGAGGCTTCGGCACAGATGAAATTACCTAGTTTAAAAAGAAAAAAGAACCACCAAAACTTAGCTTTCATAGTGTAAGAGTAAATAAGTTAGAAGAGGTAGGATATACATCTAATTGTCCAGTCCTTTCCATCATTTTTGAGAGCTGACCCATGTTCTAGATACAGCCTATATCTCTAGGCACGGAGCAAAATTTTCTGTCCAAATAATGATGGGAGCAAAGTTTTCAAAGCCATTTACCAAGAAAATAAAACTGGAGGGTGGGAGGGAGCATACAGCATTTCCCCAGCACATGCAAGTCCCTAGGTTTGATACTAAGAACTAAAAAAAAAAAAAGTTTTTTGGAGGGAGAAAGGTAAACATATGCTCACTTTTAGCATCTTTAAACGGATTTAAAGTTACCTGTTTTTTTGGATACAGACAAATTTCCCAGTTTTGCATTTTGAAACAGGTAACATCTGACAAGAGACATGAAATGCTTGGGAGAAGGATGAAAAATGAGCAGAAAATGGTATAATTCTCAATGTCCTAGGAGAAAAATGGATACCAAACACACCAGAAAAAGTGTGAACAATAAATCAGAGCAGAGTAAGTCTTCCTTTGAAACGGAAAATTACTAGAAACTGTGGTAAACTATACTAAATATTTTCCTTTTTTAAAATTATTATTTCTATGTCTAAGATTGGGACTTTGTTATGGTTGATACACTGTATCAACTTCAGAAGTTTAGAAATTTAACTAAGAGACTCAGCAGGGAGCTAGGATCCTTACTTTGTAAATATCCCCATTGTGTGCAAGAGAAGAGCACAGAGGTGGTGTGAGTGCTACACCTGCCCTGGGGTGGGTGGCCTGCTTACAATATAAAGGAGGAAAAAAGGCTTGTTCTTCCCCTCTTTTGCTCTGGCTGCAGCCTTGAAGTGTTGCCCTGGTGCCATGCCACTCTGCCTTGGAGTCAGCTGATTATGAACTGAAACCTCCACACACTGTGAGCTAAACAGACCTTTCTTTCCTTCATTTTGGGTATTTTGTCCCAGCAATGAAAGAAAAATAACCAAGACAGACTTTATACTTTGAAAATGCAAGCAGCTCTAGCTGAGACAGCTATATATTTATAAGTGCCTCAGGTCAGCTATACCTAAGGAAGTAAAGTACTGGAATAAGCTTAAAACTTAAGGCTTAAGCATTAAAAACTGTCAGCCAGGTGTGGTGGCTCATGCCTGTAATCCCAGCATTCAGGAGGCTGAGACAGGAGGATTGTTGAGAGTTCGAGACCAGCCTGGGCTACAAACTGAGCTCAAGGCCAGCCTGAACAGCATAGTGAGACCCTGTCTCAAAAAGAAAAGCGCCAGGGATCTAGCTCAGTGGCCTAAGCGCCTGCCTGGCAAGCACAAGGTCATGAGTTCAAGCCCCAGTGCTGAAAAAAAAGAAAAAAAAGAAAAAAAAAACACACTGTGTCCATGGGTCTTTAGTATTATTATTAGGCAGTAATTTTCAGATTAAAAAGAAAAAACTACATAAAAGAAATGAAATCAAGCTTTTATCCTCCCTGAATCATGCTGTAAAACTTATGTATAACTATGTGAAAAGTTCTTTCTCAACCTTGGCATTACATATAAGAGAATGGGAATGACCCTCAGTTTATCATTTCTACAACCCCCCACAAAAAGATGTCTTTCCAAAACTAATTCATCAGGAGGCTGAGGCAGGTTTGCTGAGAGTGTGAGGCCAGCCTGGGTTACAATAATAAGTTCAAGGCCAGTCTGAATCACACAGTGAGAACCTGTCTCAAAAAAAAGGCTCATTCAAATGTTAACTTTTTTTAGGGTTGAGACAGAATGATTATGTAAATAATGTTTAAAAAAAAAAAAGACCAAGTAGCACAATCTAGTTCTAGTTTTATTTTTTAAAAACTTTATACTTAAAGTGCAGACCTTAAAGCAACCCAAAGATCCAATCTTTAGAAATCTTACCTTCTTCCACAGCTATTTTTATCACAGAAGCAAAATAATCATTTTAAATTTGACTTTGAAAAAAATTTATATTAATTTTCTTCTTTGGTTCATATTATATTTGGGGAGCTGTTTAAAAACAGGGCCTGGAACCCACTATTGCAGATTGATTTAACTGACCGAAACCACTATGTTAGTATTTTTGTATCTAGAATGATATAAAAATATGTTCATTGTGTAAAGCAAGAATTACCATCAAAACAAATAAATATGCTGGTCAAGTTCATTTAACATAGAGTCTAAAAAATGCACATCAAAAAGTAAACATTGAAAAAATACAATTCTATCATTCCACAAATAATTTTCCATTTAGTTAATAATCACTCCTATAATCAAATCATCTCTTAACATTTTTTACCAAATGGCCTCACCTCTCTAAGTTTATTCCGAATTAAGTTTGCTGTTGTATTCAAGGAATCGTCTTGCAGATCCACTTTAGGTATATCTGGTAACTTTGGCCCAATCATCACCTCATTACTGCTCACGCTTGCTTCAAAAGTTCCAAGTTTGCGATCATCTTCTCTTCTTCTTTTCCGCTCCTGCAGCTGTGTTGTCCTAGGCATAAATCTGTCAACCGCCCCTGAAGGAGTAATGGCTTTTTGTGCTCCAGAACAGGATAGTGAATTTTTAGAAGTGTTCATCTGTATTTTGGGGGAAGAGTCACTGTGGGTACAGTGTTTCACTGCTTCATTATGGTCTCGACCATTTTCATAGGCATCAGACGCTCTGTCCACACACTCTCCAGGTGAATGGGCACATTTTGAGGCAAAATAACATAAAGGCAACTCACAAGAATAAGGAAAACCATGATCTTGGTTCCCAGGAGGTGTGTTCAAAGTGGCAGCAGGAAATCCAAACACATCTGTGGCATGAAATCCAAACACATCCGAGTGGAACCCCTGTCTAAAATCTTCTGTGCCTTTATGCTCTGGAACTGGTTTCTTCTTTGTCATATAATAGTCTTTTTATATTACAATTTAAAAGTTGTGGGAAAGGAAAACAGAAATAGTTCACTTACTGTTTTTACCACTCTGAATCATGTAATTTAAAAGACAAACTGAAAAAAAGGTTACCAAATTCTACTCCAACGATTTTTTTTTTTGCAGGGGTGGGGGGGTCTTATGGTTAATACATTGTATCAACTTGAGAAGTTTAGAAGTTTAACTGAGAGACTCAGCAGGGAGCCAGGGTTCTTACTTTGTAAACATCCTCATCCTGTGCAAAGGAGGGCAAGGACATTTTGTGAGTGTTACACCCACCCTGAAGGTTTTGGGGAGGGTGGCCTGTGTACAATTTAAGGGTAGAGAAGAGGCTTGTTTGCTCTCTTTTGCTCTGGCTTCTGCCTTAAAGTGCTGCCCCAGTGCAGACCACCCTGCCTTGGAGCCAGCTGATTATGGACTGAAATCTCCAGAAACTGCGCTAAATAAACCTTTCCTTGCTTCATTTTGGTGTTGGGTGTTTGTCTCAGCAACTAAGAAAAAGTAACCAAGATGGGGTGTTCTTGCACTGTACATCAGGGTAGCTTTAAACTCACTATGCAGCCCAAGCTAGCCTTGAACCCATAGTCTCCTGCTTCAGCCTCTCAAGTGCTGGGATTAGTCATGTGCACCACACTTGGCTCAACGATTTTATTTCTTGAGCAGAAATGTACTGATGTCATTTAAAGGTCTTTTAACAGGATACAAAATGTGTTTCATATCGAAATTCACCTTTTTCTCACTCCACATGTATCTGGTTTTCTACTTCTCTTATGTATTCACTATTATTTCTTTATTTTTGTATCCCGTATGTTACATTTGTTCAACCCACCTGCACTTCTTTCTCAGTCCACTCCAAAAGCAACCTATGCACTCTTCTCTGCACCTTTGATCCACTCATGTGTAGATCTTAAGAGTCTCCCCACGTCACTACACAGAATGCTTGTTTTATTTTTAACAGTTTCAGAATATTCTACTATATGAATGTAACATGTTTTGTTTTTGTTATTAAAGCAAACATTATGCTGGGTGTACTTTTAGGATTTGTACCAGTCTCTTGCCTGATTTACCCTCCCAAAGGCAGACTGCACCACCAGAGTACAATGTGGAGACTTGAGATAACCAACAGCTTTCTTTTTCCAACCCAGCTTATATGTAGTGCTGCAGAGAGCCCCATGATATAAGTCATTGAACACAGTTATTGACTTGCCTGTCCCATATCTAAGTCTGGGCACTCCCAATGGTGTATGTTGCAGAATGCCTGCCACGTAAGAAGTGTATAGTAACATGATTTCTGTACCTTTATGTTTAGTAGTTCTTGCTATATAAGCCTTTCTCTCTTCTAATTTTTTTCTAGTTTCTTCAATTGTCTCAAATTCTGGAGCATAGCAAACATGAAGCAGTCCACCAAAGAAACTCTGTTCATCCATTTTTCTCTTGGCTATCCTAAACAGAAACACATGATAACATGGTCTATTAATACAGATCTGGATATGCCTGTCTTATAACAAATACACAAAAAAAGAAGTTTTGTTATTTATACACGTTAACTATATTATGTATAGTGGTACTTTGGTTCATGAACTTAATTCGTTGCATGATTCTAGAAAAGACAGCCATGTTCACATTCACGTGGGAAAGATGGCCGCAGTTGTGTTCACCACCCAATGCAGAGCTTGTAAACAAAAACAAAATTTTGCTGAATGTTTCTGTTTGCAAACAAAAGCATTTGTGAACTGAGATATCCCTTTATTTTATATGAGGCTAAAGTCAATTCCTCTTCACTCAATGCAACCCAGGCAAACCAGTTTCGTCCAACCTGTGAGCTGCTGACTGGACACAAGTGCTACATGCTTTCCTAGTCATGAGGAGCCAGCAAACTGGTTAAGAAAGTGAAATTAGGTAGAAGAGCTGTTTGACAATGACATATGACTCCATAAAAACAAGCGTTTCTGTGGCAGAGTATCAGAGCTACTGGTAGCCCAGAAGAGAAATATGAATGGATAACAGGCAGGGAAGGATGAGGCTAAGGTCAGATTACACACAAGAAAAGGGGTCAGCATGAAAGTAGATAAGGCATTACATACTTCAGCTGAATGGAGCAGGTTTATGTTACATAGATGTCAAGAAAAGATGGAGTTAATTTACATAATAGGGAACACAGCAGCTAATGTTTACTGCATTCTGAACAGGAGGCATTATTCCAAGCACTTCACACAAATTATCTACTTCATCCTCATACCTGAAGAAGTAGGTTTTTCACCATATGGATTTTAAGAAAAGGAAAAAATAGGGTTAGTGGGGTTAAATTACTTGCTAGTCATGAAGCTAGTAAGCGGTATAAGAAAACACACCCTACATTCAATTTTTAATCTGCCACAGTACAGGATAGCAATTGTTAAGCATGGCAATGAGGGGATGGAAATAGTGTTTTGATAAGGTTAGCCTTTTAAAAGACTGCAGAAAGATAAAGAGTAATACAGAGGGTCACGTTAAGTTTTTGGGTAATTCAACATGAACGAGAGACATGAGGCCAAAATGATAGCAATAGGAATGGAGGAAATGAGACAGTGCTTCACTTGCACATTACCTTGCACTTTGTAAATTCATAAACTTAATAAGATAAACTTCCGTAAAGTCTTCTGCTGGATATTCATCTAGAGCATTATATTCTTCAATTGTACCATATAGAGCAAATCGCTCAACTAATTCCTTCATTGCTCCCACTGCAGGAACTCCTTGTATCAGTAAGTACCGGGATTCCAAATTGATTGTATAAACCTAAAAGAAATAGACTCATTAAATGCATTTCGCGAATAAGCCTAGGACAGATTTGCCCTTATTTTTGTTTTAAACAAACAAAAAAAATGTTCCACCTGACCTGTAAAAAATACACAAAATGTTTTAAAATGCTACAGTCTCTCCATAAAGAATAACGTACTACACGTGTGAGGATATCTAACTAAAACATACAACAGACTACTCTCAGTTGTCACTTTTTCTAGTAGTTGGTTCCGTACATATCACGGGGAAGTCACTCTAGTATTCATTGAGCACTTATATGGAGAAAGCGCATTGCTGTAAATACAGAAAATACAAAGACTAAAACGACCTGTTTTTGCACAGTGACGTCTAACAGTTAACCAAATGAGCAATAACACCCTTTGGTGTCTACGCCAGAGTTCCGCACGCCATCTCCAAGGAGATGGACCTGATAGTAGTCGTGCTATGCGTACTAGGCAGGCCAAGTGGTGGCTAGGGTTCACACGAAGCTACCGAAGATAAAGAATGAAACTGAAATCACTTTACCTTGACCGCACGAGGCCGTCGACCCTCTCGATATTTCGCCCTTGTGTCGCAAACCGCCCTCTGGACGTGGTGATCGAATATATTTCCAAGCTGCCCGTCGCACGACGCCATGTTGCCTGCTTTGGAGCTCACAGGGAGAACAACATCCGCCTTGCTACCCTGCCGTTTACCCAATAAGAGAACGAGATGGGCCAAGACGTTTCGGGATTGGCTAGAGAATCGACAGCATCAGCCATCGTTTCCTGAGACCGAGAAATCGGTGAACACGGTGCTGCACCCTCAGGCTTGGAGCAGAGGACCAATGAGTGGCAGAGGCTAGCTTGTCCCTCCCCCTCACCGGCGTGAGGGGAGACGTGCCTCGGAGGAGGGGGCGGGGCCTCAGGGGGCGGAACCGATCGATCCGCTCGGGCTCCGACGCGCTCGGCCTGCCGGGTCAGGAGTTCGACGCCGCTCCACCGCTGGCATTCCCGGAGCGGCGCTTTGGGGAGATGTGGTGCGGCGACCGCCTGGCGGGGTCGGCAGCCGACGGGGTGGCGGTGACTGTGGCCTTCACCAACGCTCGCGACTGCTTCCTCCATCTGCCGCGGCGCCTCGTGGCCCAGCTGCACCTGCTGCAGGTAACGCGCCGGCCGCGGGCGCCCGACAGCAGCTGGGGTCGGACGTGGCCGAGTCGCCGGGGCCGCGTGCCGCCCGCGGACCTCGTCCAGGTCGTGTCACTCGGTCGCACCAGGCTCTGAGACACCCTCGTCGCCAGTCCGCCCAGCGTTCTGGAATGTTCCTCGTTCCGGATTGGAAAAGCTCTCGAGAACGCGGGTGTTTTTGTTATTTAAAATAAGTGGTGGGTTTTTTTGTTTTGGTTTGGTTTTTTCTTGCTGGCGGTTTCCAAGTCCCCACAGCTGCTGCTGCTGGTCCCGCGGGGCTGATTTGGGTCATGCCGCCCCGGAGGGCGATGGGGACTGAGCGCTGCGTGACGAGCGGGAAGGGTAATAAAATGACAGCTGTGCCCCGCGGTGCTGTCCCCCGGCCCGGGTGGCCGGCCGGTTCTGCGCACCTGCGCTCCGCAGCTGAGGCTGCGTGGACCCCGCCGCAGGACACCCTGCGGGAGTTGGAGGTTGTGGTGTTTCGCGGTTGTAACCACTGCTGTAGATACAGCGTCCTTATTTTCGTAGTTAAAAGTACACGTACTTGCTCTCAGGAATTGGAGTAGGCTCATGTGACGAAAGCATAGGATATTTGAAATACAAATCTTGGATGCATGGTGCCTGCCACTGCCTAATCCGAACAAGAAATATTTAAGAGTTTGCAGTAATGTCAAGAATTCCACCTTTCCTCTTGAACAACCTCTTTATTTTTATGGTTTTTGGTCCATCTTTCAAAACATACGAAATTCAACAGAATCCTTCCATTCTTGTTGTTGCTATTTTTTTTTAACCATTAAGCAGTCTTTTGTTTATGACAAGCTTTCCTTATGACTCCGAATCAGTCACTGTCACCAAGTTCCAGGTAGAATTTGACTCAGTGCTTTGTGAGCTGATGGAGATTTTCAACGTACTTTTGAATTCAAACCTAATGAGTTTATCAGAATGCTTCATTACTCTAATTCTAGTAATTTGATCCTAAGATGTGTTGGTTGCCTTACATTCATCCCTGTTTAAGCGTTGTGATCTTGATCTTTGATTTAAATTTAAAACTGTCAAGAAGAATCAGTAGGCATTAATTCATGAATATTTTTTTGAAATGTAAATGCTATTGGCTCTGGAATAAATTGCTATTTCTTCTCAGCCTGTATCTGCAGAGTGGGCCACTTTTTCCTTCCAATCATCAGTTATACATGTGTTTCATGGAAAATTACTAACAAAAAAGTCAGTTACACATAGATGTAGCTACTATTGACAGTTTGGAGCCAATCTTCCAAGGTTTTTTTTCTAGTTTTTATGTTTTAGAGAAGTGTCCTGTATGTACACACACATACTGTGTTCATATAGTGAGGTGTTTTATTTTTTTAAAATGACATTGTTTTGTAATTAGTGTTCAAGTACAAAGTCAATAATTTATTCACTGTGATTGACCATTTAAATTTTACTCAGTGTTCAGAAATTGAGTGTTACAATGCAATAAATTTTAATGAAACGTTAAAGTAGCAATCTTTGTTATAAAACACTATTTCTTTGCTGATTATCTAGAATAGATTCCCAGAATTATTGTGTTGGAGAGCATAGAAAGCTTTGAGAGTTGGGAGTTAATGGGCTGAATTATTTCGTTTGGGCTGAAACCTTGAATACATAATGCAGATAGTCCAGTAATGAGCAGAAGGGTTGAAGCAATAGTTTTCTGGCTTGTATCAGCTGCCCTGAAGTTTTTAAGGGTACTGATGGGTCCTTCGTCAGAACTACTGAATCGCAGTCTTAGGGATCAGACTTGAACATCTGTGACTTTTAAAACGTATTTGGGCTACTTGGAGGCACAAAAGAGTTGAGACCCACTGGTGCAAAATCACAGAATGTTAATAGTGAAGGGACTTTAGGACCTTAGGCCTCTAGGTCATTCCCCTGGGACTTTCAAACAGAAGGAAACTGGTATTCTTAGACTGGTACCATTTTCTCATGCAGTTAGTCTGCCTGCTTGTGTGTAGCTCACTCTCATCCAGCCTGTGCCTTTTCAGTTTCTTCTGTGACTTATCTCATTTGTATTATAAGATGTTTAGCAGCTTCCTTGGCTCCTACTCAGTAGCTTGTCTCCACCCTAGTTGTATCATGGTGATACTGATGCTATGGTTTGGGCCAAAGGAAGCAGTTCTGCGTATTTACTAATTAAACTCCTGGAAAAGGGGCCCCTTTTCTAGTCTCTCTACATGAAGGGCCAGGAGCTCTGTGGTTCAAGTGGAAGAAATTTTGCTGTGAAATCAAATTTGAAAACTTCTACAAAGTTGGCCAAATCTAACTGAGCATAGATTATGACTTTATGGGACTAGTTACTACAGTTTAGCCAAATCAATAATTGAAACATTTTTCTGTTTAATAGAATTGATTATTCCTGTTTCTAGTGAATTGATAAATACCTCTTTTTTGACATTCCAGGACCAATTTCATATTTCCTCTTTTAATATTCTGGTTTTAAAGGGTTCCTGATATGAAATAGAATTGGTCTGGATTATATATCGGCTGATGAAACCCCGTGAAGAGCACCTGAGGGATTGGTTACCTTTACTCTCAAAACTTAACTTATATAGCTACAACCAAGACAGAATTGTAGGGTTTTGACTATAAATTCAGTGCTCTTTTAGTTTAGCAGTCATGTCAAAGATTTTGTCAGCCAGAACAGTTGGACCGTTCTGTGAAAATTTCGAGGAAAAAGTACACGACTAAGTGATACATAATGACTTTCCTGTATACAAAATTTTTAAAACATGAATAATTTCAAGTACATAATTTTGCCTCAGAAGTATTCCAAAGTCCTTCAAACTTGGTCCAATTTAGGAAATTGTAGGGTAGTAAAATCTGGTGTAATTGAATGAATTTGATGATGTAATATTTTCAGTTTAATGAATTTAATTTGACAAATAATTGTCAAATTTAGTAATACTGAAGCTTTCTAAGATGATAGTCTTGATGAGTATTAACCAAGTCTTTATTTTTTATTGAAAATGTTCATGGTGCAACATTAAGTGGAAGAAAATCACTGTGGTGCTGTGATAGTCAGTCTGATAACTGGAACAACTGAGACATGAATAACAGACTGATCATAGACACAGCATAGGTATTCTGGACAAAGGGATGGGTCACTGCCCGGTATCGCAGGACAGGACAATGAGATTTCCTCGTGCTACTCAGAGAACAGTACAACTTAAAACTTGCAAATTGTTTATTTCTGGAACTTTCTGTTTAATATTTTTGGACCACATTTAACTATGCATAACTGAAATTTCAGAAAGCAAAATTGCAGTGAAGAAGGGATTCCTATACTAAGTCATGGTTTACTAAAATAGAGTATTTTAGCTAATTTAATAATTTCTCTGTTGATACACATTTAAGACAATCCTAAGTGTTCACTATTATAGAAAATACTGCAGGTATCTTCCAGTATTTTATTTTTATATTTTGAATCATTAATTTAGAATATTCAAACAGTTGCATATGGCTCAAAGATTAAATTAGTTTGGCTACCTATTGCCATTTGGAAGAATTTGTTTTTTATTTTTGTGGTGCTAGTGATCAAGCCCAGGCCCCTGCTTATGCAAGACAATACTTTTCTACTCAGCTGCGTCTCCAGTGCCTCATTGCCATTTTGAATTTGAAATGCTTGAATCAGTTTATGTGTCATGAAAATATAAGGGTATTGGTTTGGTGCATAGCATTGCCAGCATTGGGTGTTTGAAATGATTATGACTTTTTAAATGCTATACAAATGTTGATAACTGAAACTTTCTGAGCACAAATTTTAAATTTTGGAGCATTTCAGATTTTGGATTTTGGGTTAAGGATGCTCAGCCAGTAAAGCCAATTCACATACTCCCAGCTATCTGTAGGACTGTTTTTGTATGTGTGGATTGCAATGATAGTTTATATGAATCCATGAAAACCATCTAAAAACTTTAAAAATCTTTTCCCTCTCCCATTCTTTCTATAAATAGAATCAAGCTATCGAAGTCACCTGGGGTCTTCAGCCTGTCTTCTTGAGCTGGGTAGAAGGAAGGCATTTTAATGACCAAGGTGAAAATGTGGCCGAAATTAACAGACAAGTTGGCCAGAAACTCGGACTTTCAAATGGGGCACAGGTAAGCACAAAATATGACAGTGACTTTCTTCTACTGTCACATAATGTGGCAATGGAAATATAATTTCAGGTTTTTAAAGAAATTGAGATGATGCCCAACTTGCATGTTATTTTAACCAGTCTAGGATATTCAGATTGACTACATTTTGTTGCTAAGTCAGTGTTTTGTATTGTTTTACTAACTTTCCAGTTTCCCTAGTTTTGTTTTTATGAAATCATTTTTTTCCTTTATGACTGGGTTTTACTTACTATTACTGAACTTAATTTCATTTGTTTCTTTCATATTTTTTTAATTTCCTGTGGTCTTACTTAATTAAAAATACCTTTCTGTATACAGTCATCCCTCAGTATCTGTGGGAGCTTGGTTCCAAGATCCCCAGGGAATCCACAGTCTGGAGGCTCTCATGTCCCTTGTCTAAAATGGTATAGTGTTTGCATGTATGTAAATAGTTATCCTTTTTAGGGAATAATGACAACCAAAAGTATTTATGCATATTTAGGATAGACAGTTATTTTCCCAAGTATATTTTATCCACGATTGATTGAATCTGCAGATGTGGAACCCACAGATACAGGGGTGACTTTACAAACAATATGGGTTGAATATCTCCCTGTAAATACTGATCCTCTTTTGTAGCAATGCCACTAAAATACTGTCTCCCAAAGAATCATTCATAGAAACAGAAATGGTCGGCCTCGCCCAGGAGTCCTTAAGATTCTCATTCAGCAGGAGCAGCTTTGTGCTGCCTTAGTTTCCTATTTATGCAGGTTTGTTATCCCTCCCTTGAAATGCTTAGGCCAGAAGTATTTCAGATTTTGGAGACTGTTAGATTTGGAATTATTTGCATTGGCTTTACTGGTCGTCCTCTTATCCAAAATCCGAAATGCTCCAAAACTTAAAACTTGTGCTCAGAAAGTTTCAGATTTCAGAGCATTTTAGAGTCAGATTTTCAAATTAGGAGTGCTAAACCTGCAGACAGATGAAATACTTAAAACTTGAATTACTGGGTCTGGGAGGCTTCTATTTTTACAGTTTTGATGGAGAAAGAGACATCACTGTCTTGTACCAGTTTCTCCCAGCAGTACATCTTGAGTGTACATCTTTTCAGTTAGTTCCAGACACAGAGGTTATGTGTGTTTTAGTAATGAGAATGGGCCATTCCTGAGAAATCTACAATCCTCTTATTTGTCTTGCTTACTCTAGGTTTTTGCTAGAATCTTAATGTTTTAATACCAGAAGGATCTTAGAAATCACTAACTTTGGTGCCTTTGTCTACAAACCTAAGCGAGTAAAATACATTTGCTCAGGATTGCACAGCAAGTTACAATTTAGCTTGCTCTGAGTATGTGGCAACTTTGTGTAGGCAACATCGGCTTCCTGTTGATTCTGATGTCTTAATTAGTGTACACTAAACAGTCCTACTTGTTTTACTTCCTATTTCCTTTTAAGTGACTTTTCCCTGATTTTCTGAAGATCCTTTATTAAGAATCGGGAGTAAGCCTGCTGTAGACTTTTACTTTTCGGAAGGCAGGAGGTGCTTTGTGCTTCCTTAGAATCATTCTTTTAAAGAAGAGGATAAGGGAGGCACTGAGAGCAAATTCACAAAAGTAGAGAGGAGGGCTGCTTACCTAGAATGACACTCATTGGCTTTGGACTCTACCCCCTTAATCTTCAGAAATATCTGTCAAAGGGAAAAGAGAGTAAGATGATGGACTCCAGCTGTTGATATATGCTAGCATTTCATATATCTGTAGACCAGAATGAGGGGATATTTGTTTTATTTACTCTTAGCTGTGTGAAGGATTTGCTATAAATAATTGCCTCTGGTCTTTATTTCAGTGTTTTTCACTTTCCCAAAAGCAGTATGGCTTATGGCTTGATGTTAGTTATAAAGCTCACAGTTGTGAAATTTCTAGAAATAGAGTATAAACTCAAGACATGATTTGAAGGCATTCAGTTTTCTTACATATTAAAGTTTATATTTCTTTTTAAAATTATTATCTTTATTTTTTAAAAACATATGCCAGGATCTGTTTTCTGTGTTCTGTAACTAGTTGTGCAACACTATTTTCTAAAATGCTGAATACATTAAGGCCTAGCTAAGAATAAGCACTTAGTATTTGTTGAATGAAAGCCCATCAACACACATGCACGCATGCACGCACACATTATTTACCTAAAGGGAGAACCTTGTATTTTCTAGGGTTATAGAATAACCTTTTGAAAACAGTTTTAAATTTTTAATTTTTTCCAGGTATTTCTCAAGCCATGTTCCCATGTGGTATCTTGTCATGAAGTTGAGGTGGAACCCCTCTCAGCAGATGATTGGGAAATACTGGTAAAGGAAAAATAAGCGCTATCTCATTTTAAGGATAGATTACTCCATTGTCTTTGGATTGCTCTGAATTCATTATATATTCTGAGTTGGTTTGAATTATAAGAATAGGTAGAGATCTAACGTATAATATGAGGACTATACATTTAAAAGTTGTATTGTTAAAAAAATTGTACTGTATCTGGGGTTCATGCTAAACAAGTTTTTAACAGCTCTTGCCAGAAAAATTTTTTCAAAATTGAGTAACTGGGAGATGGATAGATACGTTAATTTGCTTTTTTACTATTTCTGTGTATCCAACAACGTCATGTTTCATGCCTTAAACATACATACTATTTATTAAGATAAAAGTGAATTGTGATTTCCTTACTAGACATAGAAAGGACAAAATGTAAAGTAAATTGATCTTTTTCTCTGTTGGTTCTAGGAGCTGCATGCTGCTTCTCTTGAGCAGCATCTACTAGATCAGATCCGAATAGTTTTTCCAAAAGCCATTTTTCCTGTTTGGGTTGATCAACAAACTTACATATTTATCCAGATTGGTAGGTGCTGTTGTAATAGTGACTGTTGTGCTCTATACTGTAGCACTGAGTCCCAGTAGAGGTGACCCTGCACTGACAGGCTCTGTTTCCTACACAGTTGCACTAATACCAGCTGTTACATATGGAAGGCTGGAAGCTGATACCAGGCTCCTTATTCAGCCAAAGACACGCCAAGCCAAAGCAGAAACATTTTCAAAGGCAGAAGATGCATGTGGAAAATTTCATAGTGATGGACGAGACCAAAAAGGAATGACAAAAGAATTTCAAGCCAAGCAACTGCAGTCAAATACTGTGGCAGTCACTGGGTCTAATAAAACAGACTCAGTTAACTTATCATCAATACCAAACTTATGGACTATGATAGGAAGCATTTTTTCTTTTGGATCTGAGAGGAAGCAAGAGACATCATGGGGTTCAACTGAAATCAATGCTTTCAAAAACATGCAGTCAGAGGTTGTTCCTCTGGACAATATTTTCAGAGTGTGCAAATCACAGCCTCCCAGTGTACGTGACACACCAGCAACTTCTGTGTTTCATAAACACTGTGCTGTTCATGTATTTCCATGGGACCAGGAATATTTTGATGTGGAGCCCAGCTTTACAGTGACCTATGGAAATCTAGTTAAGCTACTTTCTCCAAAACAACAGCAAAGTAAAACAAAGCAGAATGTCCTGTCACCAGAAAAAGGGAAGCAGATATCAGAACCACTAGATCAAAAACAGGTTAGCTCAGATCATAGTCAAGAAACTGATAAGGCCTGTGTGCTAAAGGTAGTTTGGAATGGACTTGAGGAATTGAAGAATGCTGTAAAGTATACCAAAAATGTGGAAGCCCTCCATCTTGGGAAAGTCTGGGTTAGTATGAATTTTATAATTTGGGGGATACTTATGCTGTTTACCCCTCCCCTAATTTTGAATTAGAATATTTTGCATGTAAGTCAAAAACCAATATAGTGAGAAATACAGTGTTTAAAGTTGCAAACGGCACTATAAAGTCCTTCTTTTGGTAAAGATTGTGTATTTAGCAAAACAAATAAGCTCCTATGTGTATAGACCCAGAAAGGTCAAAATTACTTGCCTGAGGTTACATAGCTAGTTAGGAGTAGAACTAGGATTCCCATCTAGGCAGATTGGCTGTAGGGTTTATGCTCAGTGTGGAGGACCTTACAGAACCTTGCTTCTTTAACACCCAGGTCTTCTTTATTACCAAGGTCTTGAGACCAAAAGGAGCACTTTTTATGTATTGAGGAAAGCTAGCTAGGAGAGGGAAAGAACCTTTTGTTTGCTGCAATGGTACCTGGATTGGAACGATCCTGAAGCTGCTTACCCCCTTAATAGCTGCTATTTTAACTTGTGATAGCAAGGAGAGGAAATTTATATGACATGAGCCATATAAATGAGTCTACCGCTTTATTTGAACCTAGTTTTGAACCACTCTAAATTGAGAATTCACAACAATGAGAGGAACCTATAGGATGGGGATGAAAAACAGAAAGGGAAGATTGTCACCTTTGTAGAGTTCATTTAGTCTTATGATTTTACCTACAACTTTTATGCAAGTAATTTCAAATTTTAAACGCTCTGTACTCCTTTGTTTTCTAAAGCCCCAGTTGTTGCTGTTAGCTTTAAACTATCAGTTTATGAGATTCCACTGCATCTTCAAATTCAAATTCTCGGATGCTGAGATGATTCTGATTTAGCTGTTTCTGCCACTAGACAGGAATACCCTTTTCCTCTCTTGAAATCATATGGTGAGGCTGGATGAAAAGGTGCTGATGGTGAAGACCTCAGGACTAGAGAGCAGTCAGGAGTAGGCACTTCCTGCTCTGCTTTAAAGGTTGAAGGATAATAGGCAGAGAGAAGCTGCAGTCATTCCCAGCAGGCTTGACTTGAGAGATGGGAATTGATCACTTGTGAATAGCACTAAGGATGTCAGTGTGAACATTTTTTACACTGAAGTGAATAGTTTTTTTTGTTATGGTTGGTTTTGTTTTAGAAAACTTGATTGTTAAATTCATTCATTTAAAAAAATTATTTTAAAAAACTGAAACATAAAATTGTACATATTTCTGGGATACCATGTGATGTTCTGATGTGTGTATTCATTGTGTAATGTTTAAAATGTTAATCTTCAAGTAGGATGTGCACCTTAGAGTTTTATGCCTTTGTCTACTACTAATGTTTGTACTTGCTCTTTGGAAATTAACATAAATAGTAAAGCAAAATTAAATTTTTTTTTTTTCGGTTTTTCGAACAAGGGTTTCACTATGTAGTTCAGGTTGACCTTTGAGCTCACTGTGTAGCCCAAGCAGCTCAAGGCAATCCGCCTGCTTCAGCCTCCTGCGTGCTGGAATTACAGGTGTGTGCTACCACACCTGCAAAATTAAAGTCTTTCTTATGTCTTTCAGTGCTTTCCAATCTTTGGGAGATGAGAACACTTTTTAATATCTTTGTTGAGGTAAAATTTAAAGTGTGCCGTTCATTGTTTTTTTTAATAGTTGTGTACAGGCTGGTGCTATAGCTCAGCAGCACAGCCCCTGCCTGGTAAGCACAAGGTCCTGAGTTTGATTCACAGTACCACCAAAAAAAAAAAATCATAATAGTTGTACAAACATCACCACAATCTAAATTTAGGATTGTATTCATCAATGGGGATAGGAAATTTTATGCTTTGCCTTTTAGATTAAATTTCTGCATTGTACAGATTGGCAGATTGTCTGTCACTGGCTTTGACCATGCCAGCTTTTTCATGGGTTCTCAATTCATAGATGAAAACTGCTAAAAGATTGCAAGTAAAACTTTAATCGTATGTAATTATGCTGTGGTTAAAGACATGTGGGCAGAGTCAGATACATCCATTTAAAGTTCTAATTCTGAACAATATGTAAAGAAAAAGAAATATAGGGAGAGGAATTGAAATGTTTGTGGTAAAACAATACCTACACTTCCATCAGGTTTTACTTTTGCTATAGTCTGAATGTTTGTGTCCCCCTGAAACTCATGTCGAAGTCCTACCCTCAGAGTATTGGTCTTAGGAGGTAAGACTTTGGGAGGTGGTTAGGGCATGAGAATGAATCCTCCTTGGATGGAATTAATGCCCTTATGAAAGAGACCCTTTTATGAAAGAGCTTATTTACCACTCCCACTATGTGAAGACACAACAAGGACTCTGAAGAGAACCCTAAGAGACACCAAGTCTTCCAGGGCCCCAATTTTTTGATTCTTCAGTCTTTAGAACTGTGAGAAAAATATTACTGTTGTGTATAAACCACAGAATTTATGGTATTTTGTTACAGTAGCACAAACACACTAAGAAAACTGTCATTTTAATAGCTTCCTAATTTCATCTTATTTGTAGAAGCTGCTATCAATATTTATGCTATGAGATGTGTTTTAATCAAGCTTTGAACATAATTACATCCTTGGATTTTTGTTTGTTTTTGATTTCAGATTCCAGATGACCTGAGAAAGAGACTAAATATAGAAATGCATGCGGTAGTCAGAATAACTCCAGTGGAAATTATCCCTAAAATTCCAAGATCTCTAAAACTACAACCTAGAGAGAACTTAGTGAGTGCAAATATATATATTATGTCAGAATTCTTTTTTTTTTATTTTGAAAAGAATACAACCAAACCAAACCAAACAAAACAGAGTAAAGTCAATCAAAACAAAGCAATGAACATGGAATATGACTTTGAAACAGTGTAAAAAGAAAGAAAAGAAAAAAA
>RJWT010003032.1:0-38070 GCA_004365215.1 Cuniculus paca | reverse complement strand
GGAAGGGGAAGAAAGGAAGGGAAGGAGTCACTTCTACAGTGTGAAGTACATTCACACTGTTGGGCAATCAATCCCTGGAACTTGTCTCACCTTGCAAAGACTTCTCCAAGACTCTTTCCATTTTTTTAAAATCTCAACTTGTTTCATCTTGTTGTTACTCATTGTCAAATGACAAAACTACAATTTAGTTTAAGGGATTTGGGAGGAGGTGACAGGTTGGTTGGTGCTAGGAATTGAATCCAGCTACATGCTATAGCTTAAAGATCTTAACTGGATTTTTTTTTCTGATCTAGAATGAGGCACACTCTATTCCATAAAACAATATGTGTTACAATGAGTCAAACAGAAGAGGTTGGTTTGAGAGTCAGAAAAGGGATGAAGAAGGTAGAAACAAAACAACAAAAAGCAAACTAATCATTTCAAAGTTACTTTCTTTGTACTGTGAGTACAAGGAGATAGAAGAATAGAAAAATAACTGACTGATTATTACCAGTTTACCTCAAGTTACCTTTTTAATGTAAGGATTAGGGCACAGGTAACTTCATTTACCGTATCAGTTGAAACTCACTTTATTGGACATTCGACTCTTTACTCCTCATTGTTCAAGTTAGTTTTAGCTTACTGAGGTGGAATGTTAGCACAAGTGCCACCACTTTGACTGTTAGCTGGGTCTGTTGGTGCCTATTGTAGAAATTTGGTCCAAAGCCATGGCCAGGGAGTCCAGACCTCACAGCCCTACTCAGAACTTCTCTTGAAAAAGAAGTTTTCTGATTTTCTGTAATACCAGCACTCTGGGAGACTAAGGCAGGAGAATCACAAATTCAAACCCAGACCAGGAAATTTAGTGACTTAGTGAGACCCTGTTACCAAATTAAAAAACAAAAAGGCTTGGGAATATAGCTCAGTTGGAAGGCCATAGGTTCAATATCAAAATTAAGGCTTGATGAGGGGTGATCTCTATTTTTCTGTGAATCAGGACGGCTTAGTATTCACCCACTAGAATATAGCAGAAGTGAAGCCATGTGATTTCGAGTTAGATTTTACAAGGCTATGCGGTTTCCCCCAATTTTCTCACACCACACACTCTACCCAAGTTCCTTCACCGGATACTCTCCCTTGGAACTCAGCCACCAGGCCAAGGAAAGCCAACTCTCAGTGCTCTGTTAACAGTCCCCTCTGAGCCCAGCCTTCAAGCTATTTCATCCCAGGTGTCAGGCATGAAAAGGCTCCCAGATGATTACAACCCATAGACTTTCGAGACACACCTTTTAAACTCCCAACTAAAGCCCCAGACATCACAAAGTAGAGATGCACTGCACGTGCTATATCCTGACTAAATCCCTGATCTTCAGAACCTGAGAGCATAGCAAGCTTTTTGTTTATTTAAAACAGAATTTCCCTGTGTTGCCTCAAACTCCTAGGTTCAAGGGATCCTTTGGACTCAGCCTCCCAAGTAGCTGGGACTAGAAGCACGTGCCACTTCACCTAGCAAAAGTTATTTCAATGCGACTCAGTTAGGGTGATTTGTTTCATGAATAGATAATACATAACTAGAAAAAATGGCCACATTTCTAGTGTTATAAAGAAACTGGCTTTAACTACTAGTCAAGAATATCAATTCATGGGTTAGGGATATAGCTCAGTGGCATAAGTGCCTGCCTGGCAAGCGTAAAGTCCTGAGTTCGATTCCCAGTACCAAAAAAAAAAAAAAAGAATATTGATTCATTTGCGTCTAGTAAAACTAATGGAATTACAAGTGCTTAAAAATCAAATAACTGAGCAGGCAGATAGTGCACGTTTGTAAACACAGCACTTGGGAGACTGATGCAGGAGGATTGTCACAAGTTCAAGGCCAGCCTGAGCTACACAGTGAGTTCCCGATTATAGAGTGAGACTCTGCCTCAAAAAAAAAAAAAAAAAAAAAAAAAACCAAGGAACTTAGAATACTCAGCTAGTAGTCAAACATTCTAATATTGTTCTTATGATTATGGATTAAAATCCTGATGAGTCTGTAGAAATAGATCATTCTGTTCTTATATCTGAGTTTTTCATCAGTTGAAATAACTTGCATGATGGGGTTTATATGAATGTTTGATGTTCATAGAAGGTCCTGTAGCAGTCCCATGTAGGAAAGTGATTTGGTCTTAGTGACTGGGAACTCCTGAGATCTCACTCTGGAATAGAATGTGACAGAATAGAATAGAATCTATTCCCTCACTGTGGACCTGTTAGGTGGGTGATCTACAGCAAGGTTCAAGATTGAGGGCCTTTTCTCCATTGGAGTCCTCAATAGAAACAGTCCTTGTGGGATTTAACAGAAAAATGGAGTGTCTATTTATAGCATTGATGAGCCTCAGTAGTAATTATGTAGAGTGGTAGATGGCCTGTGAAAAGTCAAACCATAGAATTCTTTGATTATTCATCATATTTCATGAGTAATAATAATAACATGCAGATATTAAATGGTTGGCATTAAAGAATTTTTAACAGTAAAGGTAACATACTGGATAAAAATTAAATTTATTAGTCTGTAAAATTCTACATCTATAAAAAGGGTTGCTACTATAACAAAATATCATATACTGTGTAATTTCTAAAAAACATAAATTCATTGGTTACAGTTCAGGAGGTCAGGAAGTCCTAAATCAAAGTGCTGGCAACTGGCATTTTCACTGCCTAGTGAAGGGTGCTCTTTGCTTCCAACATGGTGCCTTATTTCTTTGGTGGGGGGCTTTACACTATCACATTAGTCATTAAGTGACAACACCTGAATTTTGTTTATTTATTTATTTCTTATTTATTTTTTTAATTTATTTTTTGCAGCACCAGGGATCGAACTCATGACCTCGTGCTTACCAGGCAGGCACTTAGGCCACTGAGCTAAATCCCCAGCAACACCTGAATTTTGAAGCAGTCACACCAAATCATAGGTAGTGTGTAAGGAAGAGTATAAAAAAAACATAGTTTCAGTAATTATTAGCCTAAAACCCATGTTATTTCAATCCCAGATACATCCAGCTATCTAATCTTTGATAAAGGGGTTAAAAATGTACACTGGAGGAAAGATAGCCTCTTTAATAAATTGTGGTGAGAAAACTGGCTATCCACATGCAGAATATCAACTCTAGACCCCTATGTCTTACCATGTACTACTAAACTAAAATCGAAATGGATCAAAGAACTAAATCTTAAAACAGAAACCTTTAATCAGCAGGAAGATAAAATAGGAAAAACTCTTGAAGACATAGGCATAGGCAAGGATTTTCTGAGCAGCACAAGAGCAATAGCAAAAGAAATAACATGCAGAGTCAACAAATGAGATCATATCAAATTAAAAAGCTTCTATTCAGCAAAGGAAACAACCAACGGGGAAAGAGATAACCTACAGAATAGGAAAAAAGATTTTCAGCTACTTCATGGAGACAGGACAATATCTAGATTATACAAGAATTTAAAAAAATTAGATTTCTCAAAATAAAAGTCCCAGTCAAAAATGAGCAACTGAAATAAATACACTTCACAGAATTATAAATGGCCAATAAATACATGAAAGAATGTTCAATGTCTCTGGTCATGTTGTGGCTTATATCTAGATGTTTCCCCAAAGCCTCATGCACTCATAGCTGGGGCTTATGGGAGTGATTGGACGATGAATATGTGACACTGAATCATGGATGTGGGTTACTGGATCAGTCCGCTGATTGGTTTGCCATAGTTCTGGGTGTCACTTAATGGATTTATTGAAGATAGGAGACCCACACTGGGTCTCCAATCAATAGACTTGTATCCTGGATGGAATAAAAGGGGAAAACCCTAAAAAGACTGCTTTCTGTTGCCTGCCATTCAATGAACTTTTCTGCCATGCTCCTCTGCCAGGTGCCCTGCCTTGAACCAGGCTGACTATGTTCTGTAACCTCTACAAACTATGAGTTAAAATAAACCTTTCCTCCTTTAACTTGTGGATATTTGGTATTTTGTTCCAGCAATGGCTGAGTAACTAACACAGGCCATTAGAGAAATGCAAATTAAAACATTGGGATTCTATTTTACTCCAGAAAAAACGGCTATCATCAAGAGATCAAACAATAATAAATGCTAGTGAGGCTGTGAGGAAAATAAACCCTTATTTGTTCTTGGTGGCAGGATAAATTAGTACAACCACTATGGAAATTAGTATGGAGACTCCTAAATAAACTAAAACTAGAAATTCTACTTGACCTAATTATTCCCCCTTCTAGGTATCACTCAAAAGAGTTAAAGATATCATATTACAGTGATACATAAACACCCATGTTTATAGCAGTACAATTCATAGTAGCTAATTGTGGAAGCAAACTATATGTCTTTCAACAGATAAATGGATAAACATAATGTGGTATGTACACAAAATGGAGTACTACTCTGTCACAAAGAAGCATAAACTTGAGTCATTTGTAAGAAAATGTATACACCTTGAGACCATAATGTGAAGTGAAATAGAGGACCTCACCCATGCTACCTGAGGTATGACTCTGCTGATTAAACTCTGCCTAACACTACTTACTGTGGGCTTTAAACTTTCACTCCTAACATGCTCTACATCTTGGTTCCCCTCGGCACAGGGCCGCACAGATGACTATCAAACAACTGACTTGACTGACCAAGAGGCCAACACCCTGGAGAAGAGGTAAAGCCGCCTAGAAGTGTCAGCTGCTTTAGCAAGAAACAACAGATGGGTCAATAGTGCTAGCCCCAAGAAAAGCCCATAGCTGCTGTAAACTAAAACCAAAAACAGTGTGAGGTTTTATACTGAGAGTGACTTCTTCACTTTGGGATATAATTAGAGAAAAAATCTAGTATAGTGCCTGCCATATATCCAGAGAGCATTTAATCTGAAGCCATTTTTAGCAAGGGGGTTGATCATGTGGAACTGAGTCATAAAAACCCTGAAGAGTTACCCTACCAAAGTGACTAGGTGAGACCCAGCCACAGGAGATCCACTGGAGGATGGTGAGGGAGATATACAACCCATCCCCACAGATCTGCTAAGAAGTTATAGCTCTGGCCAGGAAGGATGTGGAACCTGAATTCTGGGATGGGAGACCAAGTTCAGTAGGCTTGGATTCAGAGGTGGCCAGATCTGAAGTTGATGGCATGGAGTCCATCACCTATGCCACTGCCTACATCAAGGAGACCAGGGATTTATTGTTTCCCCAGGTAGCATATGAGTGGCAATGAGTTTCTGCTTGGACAGTGACCACAGGCTGAGGTTTATAGGCAAAGGGACCTCTCTTGGGTGAGAGTCATCTCACAAAACCACAGGCTATAACGTGGAGGTGGAAATGACACACTTGTTGGATTCCTGGAAGTAAATCATTCATCTGGAAATATATAGGAATTTTTCTTTCTTCTTTTGATCCAATTTTTTTCCAATATTGAGTTTTGTTGATTTTGCTGGTGTTTTCAGTTTTATCTCTCATTTTTTCACCTTTAAAAATTAAGGTTACTTTTGTTTATGTGTTTGATTAAGTCCTCTTTTCCCTCCCTTTTCTTCTTCCCCTTTAATTTGATCTTATTGTTTTTTTTTCTCTACTGTTCATTCTTTAATTATCATTTTCCTTGTGGTTTTTCTCTTTTATTTTTGTCTGACAGTTTAACTAATTTATTTACTCCCTAATTCAGGCTCCAATTCCTCACCACCTCTATACTTATAAGAAAACTATTAAGCTTTTTGAACCTATAGATAAATATTTCTTCCTATGGTTCAACACTGTCATATCATTAATGGAGGTAAAGTCATTACTGAGTAGATATTTACTGTAGATCATTATTTGATTGGTCTTAATGTTTATGGATCTCTTTCCTATATTTGAGGGCAGCATATTATTGGTTCTTAGGGTTTATCCACGTCTAGCTTGTATTTGACACTATTGTGGATGTTGATTTTAATTCTTTAGTCAAGGTGACATAGTTTTTCCCCATTTGCCAACATTTGCTTTGCCTAGGGATCATAAAGAATACTTTAACCCATACCCAAAGAAATGGCTGTTAGGCCAAATAAACTGCAATCTCCCCTCCCAAAGAAACAGAGATGGTTGGATCCTGACACAGAGGTAAAGGCCTGTAGTTAGCAACACCCAGAAGATATCTCTGAAAAGTACACATTAACCAAAGAGGGCTTCATACTAGAAACAAAGTTACCCACTATATTCATCTTACAAGCCTCAGCACAAAAACAAACAGGACTTCCAGGAAGATGATGGCATTGTGAGCAGCAGCAAATCAACCTCTCTAAAATTTGGAGTCCAGACACTGGAATATAGCAATGTGGGAAAAAGAAGAAGAAGAGAAGTGGTTCCCCAGGACCCAGCAAGGATCTGAAGTGAGGACTGCAGCCCATAGGGACAGCAAAGATAGGGGCCTCAATTTAGAAGTTGGTAGCAAACAATGCCTTCTCCCCAAACACCAGCTCCCAGGTGGAAAGAGGCAGTTCGAACCTATAGAGGTTCATTGTCTACAAGTGACTCCAAAGGCATACATAAACACACCAGTGGAGCAGAACAGCAGACATTGTGGGGTACAGTGGCTAGTGAATGATTTCAGTTCAGATATCCCCAGGAGAGACCAATAGGTTGGTCATCATTTTGGAAAGGGGCCAGCTGAACCTGGTACTCAGAGCAGCCATGGTTTGGTTCCATATAGCAACTCCCAGCATCAGTGTGAGGTGCAGCCATGAGAGACACCCAGGGTCAGGAAGCTGAGCTCAAGCCATCAAGAGGCCCATGGAGCATTGGGGGCTGAACAACTTGGGTCCCAGACTCACAGCTAGAAACCAGAAACAACCTGAACTTCTGTGGAGTTGAAAGCACAGGTTTGCTGGGATTATCCAGTGCACCATCATAATTCTACTGCAGGCTTGCTAGAATCAAGCAACATGGATCTGGGCTCTGTCTAATCCTCTTATCTTCCAGTAACAGCAGAAACACACCCTGAAGTGGACTTTTCTTTCCTTTGTTTGTTCTGGTTTTTGTATGAGTATGAATATTGTTTCTAAGGTATTTTTTCTTTTGCTCTGTTCCTGTTTCTGTTCATTCTTTCTTTTCCTTCTATTTTTTTTTTCACCAGTTTCCCAAAGATGCTAGATAATGCAAAGAATAACATAAGATTCATCAGAGTCAATGAAAAAACAGGAGATAGCACAAACAACATAAAAAAAAAAAACCCGTTCACAGAAGTAATGGCAGAAAACTTCTCAAGCATGGAAAAAGAATTTGACATACAGACAAGTGAGGCATGTAGAAGACAAATTAACCATGATAAAAAAAAATCTACATGAAGGCATATTACAGCTAAGATTCCAGAAAATCAACACAAGAACAGAATATTAAAAGTGAGAAACAAATCATCTATAAAGAAAAGCCCATCAGACTCAGAGCAAACTTCTCAACTCAAATCCTTAAGTCAAGGAGAGCTTGGGGTAAAGTATTTCAATCCTTTAAAGAAAACAACCAGCACAGATTGATGTACTCCACAAAGCCAACTTTCAAAATTGATGGAGAAATAAGTTATTTCCATGACAAAGATCACCTGAAGAAATTCATGACTACCAAATAAGCACTCCAAAATGTTCTGAATTTTCTAGAAAGAGATAATGAAGACTAAAACTCAATGAACCCCAGCAGAATGAATCCTCTAGGAAAAGCAAGCAATTAAACAGAGGGAAAAGAAAGAGAACCACCAACAGGAAAATTATATGACAAGGATGTCAATACGTATCAGTTACAACCATCAATGTTGGTTTTTTTTTGTTTTTTTTTTTTTGCGGCACTGGGGATTGAACTCATGACCTTGCACTTGCCAGGCAGGCGCTTAGGCCACTGAGCTAGATCCCTGGCACAACCATCAATGTAAATGGTCTCAATTTACCAACCAAAGAAACAGACTGGCAGAATAGGTCAGGAAACAAGATCCAACAATATGCTGCATAAAAGAAACACATATAACTCTAAAAGAAATTCATAGACCAAAAGTCAAAGAATAGACTTTGTGACAGGGGTAGCTAGTCTATTTGCAGACAAAGTAAGTTTCAAGCCAGGACTGATCAAGAGAGACAAAGAAGGTCACTACATACTTGTTATGAGAACAATCCAAGAAGAGATGACAATTATAAATATATATGCATGAAATACCACCACACCCAATTATAGAAAACAAATATTAATGGACATGAAAAATCAAATAGGTACTAGTACAACTGTAATGGGGAACCTCAATACCCCACTGTCAGAAATAGACAGATCGACTAGACAAAAAATCAAGTATCAGAACTGAACCAAACCTTTGATTAAATGAACTTCTACCACGTGACATCAGAATGCACATTCTTCTCAGCTGCACACAGGATGTTCTCAAAATATACCACATATTACCTCACAGAACATGATTAAGTTAAGTAAATGCAAAGGAATGAAAATTATTCCATGCATACTAACAGACCATAGTACAGTGAAGTTGGCAATCAATAGCAAAAGAAACCACAAAAACTACATGAACACAAGGAAATTAAAATAACACCCTACTGAACAACCAATGGATCACAGATGAAATTAAAGAAGAAAACAGACAAATGATAATGCCAATTCAACATACCAGAATGCATGGAATGCAAAGGAAGTAGTCCTACAAGGGGGAAATTTACAATGAATTCCCACATCAAATAAACAACCTAATGTTGAACTGCAAGATTCTTGAGAAAATAAAAGAAAATCAAGTACAAAGTTTGAATGAGGGAAGAAATTATGAAAATCAGAGCAGAAATTGATGCAATTGAAGGTAAGAAAACAAAAGAATCAATGAATCTTAAGAGGTATTTCTTGGAAAGACTAAATAAAATCAACAAACACCTAGCCAACCTTATCAAAAGATAAAGTTGGAAAGAGAAAGAAAAAGGAAGGAAAGAGAAAGAAAGAAAGAAAGAAAGAAAGAAAGAAAGAAAGAAAGAAAGAAAGAAAGAGGTTCAAATCCATGCAATTAAGAATGAAAAGGGTGAAATCACAACAGATCCTGCAGAAATACAGATGGTCACCAATGTCTATGTCAAGAACCTGTATTCTAGTAACATGGAAAACACAGAAGAAATGGACAGATTCCTAGATATATATGAATTACCACAACTGAACCAATATAATATAAAAATTCTAAATAATCCAATTTCAGTAAAAAAAAAAATTGAAAAAGTAATTAAATACCTACCAACAAAGAAAAGCCCAAGCCCTCAGAGATTCACTGATGATTTTTACAAGAGATTTAGAAGCAATATAATGCCACTACTCCTCAAACTCTCCACTGAAATTAAAGGGAAGCAATACTCTCAAACTTGTTCATGGAAGCAAGCATTACCCTGACACCAAACCACAGAAGCATCCAACCAAAAAAGAGAACTATAGGACAATCTCCCTAATGAAGATGAATGAAAAAAAATCCTCAATAAGTTACTATAAAACAGAATGCAGCAAATCAGCAAGAACATTGAATACTATGACCAAGGAGAATTCATCCCAGGAATGCAGGGATGGTTCAGCACACACACAAAGAAAAGTAATAAACCATATCAACAGAGCCAAGGACAAAAACCACACGATCAAATGCAGAAAAAGCATTTGAAAAGTCTAACACACATTCATGATAAAAACTGTATGGAATATTGGAATGGATGGTCTTTATCTCAAGCTGATAAAAGTTATCTAAGATGAACCAACAGCCAACATCATGCTGGTCAAAACTGAAAACTCAAAAACTCAAATGGTCAAAAACTGAAAACTCTCAGTATATAATCAAGAACAAGACAATGATGTTCAATACTACCACTCCTATTCAATATAGGTTTGAAAATATTAACCAGAGCAATTAGAGAAAAAAAAAAGAAATAAAAGGAATAAGGCTAGGAAAAGAAGTTAAATTTTCATTATTTGCAGATGACGTGATACTATATGTAGAAGACCCAAAACTCCACCGAAAGATTTGTAGATTCAATAACCAAATTTAGCAGCATAGCTGGATACAAGGTCAACACTCAAAAATCAATAGTGTTCCTATACACAAATAACAAGCTAATCAAGGGAGAAATTAAGAAACCACACCTTTTACAATAGCATAAAAAAGTGAAATACTTAGAAATAAATCTAACAAAGGAAGTAAGACCTTAAAACTGAAAGCCACAGTACTCTGCAAAAGAGATCAAAGAGGATATCAGAAAATGGAAAGCCCTTATTCTTGGATAGAAGGAACCAATACAGTGACAATGGCCATATTTTCAAAATTGCTATACAGATTTAATGTAGCCCCAATCAAAATACCAACCAGCATACCTCACAGAATTATAGAAAACAATTATAAAATTCATATAGAACCAGAAGAGACCTAGAATAACAAAAGCAATTCTGGCAAGACAGAGGGCATCAGATTCCCTGATTCAAAAGTATACTACAAAGTTACTGTGATAAAATCAACATGGTACTGGAAAAAAACCAACCTGAGGATCAATGGAACAGATTATCAGATACAGAAATAACTCCAAACACACTCAGTCACCTTACTTTTGACAAAGGTGACAAATTCCTTCACTGGAAGAGCCTCTTTAATAAATGGTGCTGGAAAACCTGGCTTTTCATATGCTGAAGATTAAACCTATACCCATTATTTCTCACCATGCACTAAACTAAAATCAAAATGAATCCAAGAGCTAAATATTAAAATAGAGATGCTAAATCTACTGAAAGACAGAATAGGTAGAATTCTTGAAGATACAGGTGTAGACAAAGACTTTATGAACAAAACTCTGCTCACACAGGAAATAATACAGTGAATCAACAAATGGGATCTCCTCTTATTAAAGAGCTTTTACACAGGGGAAAAAAAAAGCACCAACAGAGTGAAGAGACAACCCACAGAGTGGGAAAAATTTTTGCTAGCTGTTCCTCGGACAAAAGGATAACATCTAGAATATATAAAAAACTAAAAATTAAAAATCGGACCCCCCCGAATTTAAAGACCATATCCAAAAATGAGCATCTTAAATGAAGAGACACATCTCATGAAAAAGTAGTTTTATTCATAATCCTCCATACTGAAAATAAACTAAAGTACCTTTTACTAAGTGAATAGATAAACTATGGTACATTCATACAATGGGAAACTATTCTGCAAAACAAAATGAGCAATCAAGCCACACAAAGACACGGAACACTCTAAAATATGTATTAAAGCATCTAATCTAAAAATGCCACATATTGTATGATTTCATTTACATGAAATTCTGGAAAAGGTAAAACTAGAAAGAATAGATCAGTGGATGTCAGGTGTTCAGGGTGGAGATGGGTTCAATCAGAGAAGCACAGTTGTTCTTTAGATCAGTGAAACTATTCTTTAAGATTCTTTAATGTTAGCTACAGTACATCATGTATTTATCAAAACTCAAAGACACCCAAAACACAAAGTCAATATTAACGTATAAATTGTTTTAATGATGTAGGTCAGTGGTGGCAAACTTATGCCACATATGCCACAGTGGGGTATTAGCATCACTGAAAGCTCTAAAATGTTTGCCAACACATGTGATCTAGAAGTGAGACTCCCTGGATAGAATGCAGAGTGTGACCAAATAATTGAGTTATATTACAAATGTATGAAATAACATCATTGAGGAGGACATGAGAAGGTACAAACCTAAACACCTTTTAAAGGGTTGCTCTCTAAGATGATTGACAAAAGAACTCTTGTTGATACAATGAGGTATGGATTAATTAAAAAACCACTACACAACATGCATATATTAGAAACAATTAAATAACTATATGGCAGGTGTTGGGAACCAGGGTTTTTACTGTTGGAGTCGCAAACAAGGGGTAAAGGCTAGAAAGAGGTCCATGTGGCAATGTAGTAGAGTTGGAGACATCAGTATGAACTCATGTTTATCTCAATATAGGTACAGACAGTTACACAGGTATATTTCTAGAGATGTTTATACACATGGATTAGTACACACACATATCTTTCTTTGCTGTATCACCTAAGGCCTCTCTTGAGAGGGACTGCCTTAGTTTCTACTAAATTTTTACATTGGCCTTTTTCTAAAAATCCTGTAGACTTCTTAAAGACTACAACAAGGACATGTTAAAGCTTCTCATAACACTTAGATGGATCAAGTGGTCTAATTACTGGCTGGTCACTGGTAAATAATCACATCAATTCTATTAGGTTTCTTGGAGGGGGGAGGGTAAAACAATAAATTCTTATTTCTTCACAATTAAATATAAGCAACTACCTTGACATTTTAGAACATTCTAAGGACAGCAAAACTTTTTGATTCCAGTTTCCATTTGCTATCATTGTACCATAATTATATTAGTTTGATTCCTACTTGGAATAAAAAATAACACCTTTGTCAGGCATGGTGGTACACACCTGTAATTCCAGCACTTGGAAGGCTGAAGGAGGAGAATTGTGAGTTCAAGACCAACCTGGGTGTCTTGGTTACTTTTCTCTCATTCCTGAGACAAAATACCTGATGCCCAACATGAAGGAAGGAAAGGTTTATTTCTTACAGTTTTGGAGGTTTCAATCCATACTCAGCTGGCTCCAAGGTAGGGTGGCATGGCTGAGGGGCAGCTGTTCATAGCAGCTAGCAAGCAACAAGAGCAGAAAAGCAAAAGGGTGAAAACATGCCTTCTTCCCTCCCTTATATTGTATGCTGGCTCCACCCCTGGGCAGGTGCAGCACTCACATTGCTAATCCTAGTGTTAGACAACAAACCAATCACAAATGCTAGATTCAGCCACCTCTATGACTGCATGAGGCTTGGGAGGCCACCTAGACACAAACCATAACACTGGGCTACATATTTTTAAATAACAGCTTTATAGAATTTTATAATATATACAATGCTTTCCAAAAGCTTTGTATATATTTGAAATATATACAAAGTAGAGTGATGAGTATAGTAAAATGCTATATATTCATTATACAGACTTTTTTTTTGGTGGTGCTGGGAATCAAATCCAGGACCTCATACATATTAATCAGGTGCTGTACCGCTAAACTACAAACCCAGGGCTCTCCTTTTCTTTTTCCAGTGCTAAGTATTGAACCCAGAGCCTTATGCACGGCAAGAAAGCATTCTGTCACTTAGAACATGTTACACTCCTACCCTTTTTAAAGTACTGTTTTTTGTTGATGAAGTTGTCCTACAGAATGTTATATCCTGGGTTTGGCTGACTGTATTCCTTTGATGTCTTTTAACATCTTCCTCTACCCACTGTAGTTCTTCTAACTGGTGGTTTAAATATAGAGGATTGTAAAAGATGTTTTGCAAGAATATGTCACAGTATTATAGCATATGAGTTGTGATCCAACTGTATTATAAGTGCTTAAATCTAAAAAATTATTATAGTAGCCAGGGTTGATGGTGTTCACCTGTAATCCCAGTACTCAGGAGGCTGAGGCAGGAGGATTGCCATGAGTTTGGGCCAGCCTGGGCTACACAGTGAGTTCAAGGCCAGCCTGAACTACATAGTGAGACCCTGTCTCAAAACAATATCACCAATAGCAAAACAAAACCCCCTCAAAACTCACAAAAGTTTATTACAATAAAAGACACATTGTCATTAATCCCCTTCAAACTATTTCCCCTCTTTTCAAACATACCTATCCCATCATTGTTGCAACTTTCTAAAGCAGTTCTGGAAGCCCTCTTTCATGAAGTGTGATAAAAAAAATAACATAGTGACTACAAGTGTTGATAACGGAGGGCAGGCTTGTAAAAATAGTATGTGTCCTCACCTACCATAGCTGGTATCATGTAAGTTTTAGTTCTTCCTCAAAGTCAAAATGACCATGAAAAAATTTTGAATTGATTCAGGACATTGAGGGTGCCATGACTTTGCCTCTAAAGACTCTCACAAAAGAGGACTTCCAGACCTGCTTCAGAATGTGGAAAAAACAATGGGATAAGTGTTTTGGAAGCCAGGGGCATTATTTTGAGGGAGAGAAATGGTAATGTACGTTTCACTACAATAAATTTTTTAAAAACTTTAAATATTCAGTTTTATCATACCTTATATTAAGCGATACATAATATCTGATCATCCTACTTTTAACAATACTGAGATTGGATAGGTGGGTTTAGGTTTTGTCAATATAAGTCATCCATTATGGTATTCCCCACAACCTTTCCTCTCATTATTTTAGCAAACACAGACAGTCATTACCTAGCGTGATTATTTCAGTTAGGGATGAAAAATATTTTGTCATTTATTTTTATTTAAGATTCTTTACCTAGTAGTCCACTGCTTGTTTTGAAATTCTGTACATCTTAAGGATACAATTCAAATTCAAATTCTTTTGTAGAGCCTTCCCTACAAAATGATAAATGGCAGGACTTGACTCATCAGGTACCCATCACATATTACTCTGCAGCATAATTTAATCTGCCACCCTGTAAACTCCAAGGGGTCCCAACTACACCCTAGGCTTCTTTATGTCCAGCACGGTGGTCTGAACATAGCAAGTATACAAGACAGGTGTAAAATTCTTTGGTTAGGTGAGTATTCAGATGAAAAACCCCCTACTCATGTAAACACGTGACAAGATTTCAAAAGAAAACACATGCACATACAAACATATATGTGACACCATGAATTTATTATAATTCACAGATAACAAACCCAAACTTTGACAATCTCCATAGAATTTCCAGTTTTTAAAATATTAATTGAAATAAGGTATAATTGAGGGACTATAATCTCTTAATTTTATAATTATGAGACAATGTAGTATACTCAAGAATTCTACTTAAAGAATTAGGACTATAAAATGATAGCCTTTACTAGATACATGAAAATTTGTATTGGCATTTATTTACAATATAGACATAGGTCCTCAAGGATTCATAGAACTTTATATAATAAATTAGATCTCATAGCTTGGCATTTTGTTAAGTAAGCAAACCCAAAGTCAATAAAGTCCAGAAAAGTGGGGTGGAATACCTGGAGAAATTCTACTTGACCACCCAGAATCCTGTGATCGAATATCACCCACACAAATTCTGTATCTAGTGACATTCATTTTGATCTACCAATGTTTACATGGAAAGTACCTCTGTCACCTGCGATCTGCTTTTATGTGAATACCTCTATACTTTTATTCACTGAACTGAGGATGTGGTTTCATCATATGTTGTTGTTAGTTCATAGGCAAGTCTCCCTCCCTCCGTCACTTCCCCACCTTCTTCCCTCCTCCCTTCTTTCTTTGAAGCGCTGGGAATCTAACATAGGACCTCACTCATAACTGGCAAGTATTCTACCACTGAGCTACATTCCAATGCACAAGTCAACTGGGAGAGGTTATACAAGTTAGGAGAGGTTATACAGTTTGAGTCAGAACAAAATAAACTCTTCTGTTTTATCTCTTCCTTTTGTTTCTATTTGGCCTTCATCGTACTTAGGTCTTTAGAAACTGTACATGTGCATGACAGCACCTACCATACCTCATTTTAGCACAGGCTGGGCATGAGCAGCTAAAACAGGAAAACACTGAAGAAACCCTGAGAAGTTCACAGTGAAATAAATAAAGCAGTTATGTCTTTTAGTTGTTCTCCTGTTTTTTTGATAAAAATAGAAAATTCCCCCATTTATTTACCCTCATCTTTTCATAATGTTAGCAATAAAATCACTAAAGGTCATTTAACGGCCTTATAAATCTGGTAAATGTGAAGACACAAGGCTATGCTATATAAAAATGGAGTAGGAGGGAGACACAGAACCAGAGAATATAAAATTAGTGAAAAATGCAGGCTTTGTTGTACAACAAGTATTACTGTGTGTTACAGAATAACCTGGGCCATAAGTACCAGTTGTTCAAAGTCCTTCACATATAAGCAGCCCTTCAAAATTGAATATAAACATAACAAGAGAAAAATCAATAAGGAAAGAGCCACAAATATCCAAATGTTGCTATTTCTTGGACAAAACTTTACTGATCAGTAGTTTTGGTTCTCCAACATGAAAACATAAGATAAATCTGGAAAGTAGCAGCTTTAGAGGAAAAACAAAAACCTATGCCTAATGAATTTCAGCCATTCATTATATGGTTTATAGGTCTGAAAAAAGAAATCCAGATCAATTCACAATTCTGGAAAATACTTTCTCATGCAGTGTATTTGTAACACTACATATGTATGATACTATAATGTAGTTTGTCAGTTTCTCAAAGTAGAAGAGCCTTTACTTAAAAATCAAATATTCCCCTACATACTCTCTATGCTACCACCTGCCTCAGCTGAGTGATAAGCTACTCAAACCCTGTCTAGAAACTGTGTGTAATGATTGGCCTAAAATTATTTGTGATTTAAAAGTACCAACGGTATGCTAATCGTATGCATATTTAAGTATGTAACTAATATATATTCAAATGAGACAACGCTCTAAACTATCAGAAAGTGACAAAATACAACGAATCAGATCTTCTCCCACTAAACTACACAGTATTTGTTTCACTGATACATTCACTTCTTTCCAGAGATATAAAACATTAACTGTAAAACTGTAATAGCCCATCAAAAGAAATCACCTTGCTTCCAAAATAATGTTAACTTCACCTTAATGTCAAGTGTATCAGTATAGTAAGAGAAAGCACTGCTACCTTAAAACAGTTTGTACAACAAAGGGGTTGGGAGAAAGTCTTACCAGCAAGACTGATAACAGCTATTCAAAAGATCCATTAAAATTTATTGTTAGTGATTTTAAATCACAACTTATCAAAACTTCATTTAATGTTTGCCGATGTTAGCTCTTTAGAATGGGAACTGAACTCCAGAGTAAATACAGTGTCTTCTGAGTGCAGTCGACAAGTGACAGAATCAGAGTCTGCAGTTAGAGGTTTACCAACCAGGCGAAGGAATCCACTGTACTCCCTGGAACTCTGTCCATGATTAAAATATCTAATACTTGTCATCTCTATTGGACGTCTTTGAAGAGTACTATGAAGCTTCACATCCTCCTTTCATTGTAACAAAATGTGTTAAACAAAAACCTTTTGGTTAGGTTTGAAAGCAGCTGAGAAAAATTCTGGCTGCTCTAGGCTTTAATCAAAAGACTGGTCTGGGAGTGTTGAACTCTTAATATCAGAAACCCCAATAATTTACCATAAAAATACAAGCTCTTGATTTTGAAAAAATTTACAAAATGCATTGCATAGGTAAATATTTCTTGATTGTTAAGGAAGACAAGGTATCAGTCTCAATCACAGGTTCATGTTGTGTCGTACTTTAGTATTGTTTGTTTTTACAGTTTTCATTTTTTATAGTTTTTGGTGGCCTCTGTCCCTTGGTGTAAGCACAGTACCAAAAATGAAGAAAAAGGAAGAGAAAAATGCACCCATATGACATAATAATGTACATAAAGACTGGATACTGGTATTTGCAATCCTCCATGAGAAAGATGTGGCCCATGTGGATGGTGACAATAACAAACTGGACCTAAAAAAGTGAAAGAGTGAAAACATTATTTAGATAGGAAGAGCTTTCATTCATTCATTCATTCATTCATTCATTCATTTTCGCAGTGCTGAGGATCAAACACGTGTAAGTAAATTATATATGTGCACATTATGTACATAAACTTTGTACAGATATATATACACAGAGAGAGAGAGAGAGAGAGAGAGCATGAATCAAGGACTCTACCACTAAGCTACCCTGCCCCATATTTTTTAAATAAATGTGTATAACAGCATATAGATGGTATAAAGACAAATTTAATTTTTGAGTTTCAGAAGTTATCAAATATGGTGTTTTCATTGCAGTTCTTGACAAAGCTCAAATAACACAGAAAGGATAGTGACTTTACTACCTCTTTTGTTTCATAAACTTTTTTCTTTAGTCTCTTAATCCACAGTGAAAACAAATAACTCTAGTTTCATGTCTGGTTTTAAAGAAAATTACTCACAAGCTGTAAAGATGTCAAATGTTTTTTCCACCACAAATACTTCTGGTAGGCTGGTCCCATGGCACACAGTCCATAGTAGGTATACATGACTACATGCACAGCTGTATTCACCAGGGCATGGAATGTTCCCAAACCACCTGATAAAGAAATGTTGCAACATGAGGGCAATGTTCCTTAAAATCAGGTATACTTTTTGTCTGAATTGAGATTTCAGTATGATCATATTTCATGAATGTCAGTAGAAAGAAATAAAAACATATATGAAATATCGCTTCTGCTACACAGTCAACAAACTAGAGGAAGCTGAGTAATAAGTTAAAAATAGCACCCAAATCTTAGAATTTAAATTAGTATGTTTACTAGCTATATCTTACCATTAAGATGGCCTTATGATTTAGGTTTACTTTAACAAACAGATATTTCTTAAATGATATATTGCTTAATAATAATCAAAATAACTTTAAGAAGGTTATCATACATAAGGTACATTAATCTTAAATGTACAACTTAAGGTTTTCCACATATATTCATGTATGCTACCACCACCAAGATTCAGATATAAAACATTCCTAAGATTTTCATGTGCCCCTTATAAGAATATGCCCCTTCCAAGGCCGATTGTTAATTTTGCCTCTCATTAAACTTTATTTAAGTGAAATTACACACAGTGCACATATTTGTGCTTGTCTTCTTTCAATCAACAAAATGTTTTAAAGACTCATGCATGTTGGTACACGAATAGTAATAATTTGTTTTTTACTGCTGCATACTATCACAGCACATGAGTGCATCAGTATTTTTCCATTCTTGTATTGAAAGACATTTGGGTTATCTCCAGTGTAAGCTATTATAAAGTCACAAAGACTGTTTGGTACATGTCACTGTATGGCATCAAATACATTTTTCCCACTCTCAATAATGTGTATTAAATATTTTTAATGCCGCAAAATTTTGGCAGTAAAACCTGTGGCTTTCTCATTAGTAAGCTACACAAAATGTGTTTTTATCATTGCTATTTTTCCAAAATAAACATCTATTAACTGTGAAACCATCTCGGTTAATGCATCCATTTGATTATGTCTCCATATATTAGATTTCCTCTTCTAATTTCATCATCTTCAATTAAGAAAGAAGTAAAGAAGCTGGGCATGGTGGTGCACTACTGTAATTCCAGCACTCGGGAGGCTGAGGCAGGAGAATTGTTACAAGTTTGAGACCAGCCTGCGCCACAAAGTGAGCTCAAGGCCAGCCTGAACTGCATAGCAAGACCCTGTCTCAAAAAGACAAAAAAAAAAGCAAAGAACACTTGAGAATGTACAGAAACACCACTGCAATTGTTTTCACCTGTAAGGGTAGTGAATAAAAGGGTGGCAGGGTGTTTGGATGATGCTGGGTAGATCCCCAGAAACTCCTCCATTGCATCTCTTCCCTAAGGGGCATAATTTAGACGAACCCATCTTTTTTCTTTCTTTCCTTTTCTTTTCTTTTTAAAACAAACAAACAAACAAACAAGGTCTTGCTACGTTGTTTAGGCTGGACCCAAATGATATTCCCACCTCAGCCTCCCAGGTAGCTGGAACTATAGGTACACAGCATCACACCAATCGAAATCTGCCCTTTTTATGTACTATCTATGTTGGTTTCACAGTGTTGACCTAAAATTTAAAATTTTCTCCAAAATATTCTATTTTCTTAATTCTAGGTTTCTTTGACTCTGGAAATAAAGCCAAGCCTCACAAATTTAGACTGATTATGATAGAGTAAGGACTAAATTCATAAACACTACGAATTACAGAAAATTTAAAGGAAAATAAAAATTTATCATTTCTTAGATAGTGTCCTAAGGGAAAATGTCATAAAACTGTTATAGAGAACAAATTAATTACTTTTTAATAATTATTTGCAATTACAGTAATTCTCAATCCTTCTAGATACTACTACAGCTAAAGTATTCCCTTCAAACAATTTGTTTTAAATAGGTCTTTTTTTTTTTTTTTTTAGATGAAATAGGGTGCATTCAGGGTAGTATGGCTGTAGACTTTTTTTTTTTTTTCTGGCACCGGGGATTGAACTCACGACCTTGCGCTTGCCAGACAGGCGCTTAGACCGCTGAGCTAGATCCCCGGCACTGCTGTAGACTTTTTTTATTGAGACGAGGTCTCACTTTAGTGCAGTCTGGCTTTGAACTCATTATGTAGCCCATGCTGGCCTCAAACTCACAGAGATCCTCCAGCCTCAGCCTCCCTTGTGCTGGGGTTACAGGCTTGTGCCACCATACCCAGCATTAAATAGTTATTTTTAAGTAATTATTTCCTCAAAACACCATTTATGTTATGTTTCCTTTCTACTCCAAAGTATAGTACAGCAAATTTTAGCTAATCCCTTAAATATCACAAATTTAGGAAGGAACTGAATTAATGAAGCTTATTAACAACCTCTCGGCTTTTATTTTACAGTTGGATTAATCCTCTTTCTCAAGAGAAACTTGAATTGAGTAAATTATAGTGTATGAAAACACCTTTTCTGGGTTAATTTTATCTTTTTAAATTTAATTTTAATATATAGTAGTTGTCTATTTCTGACAGTTTAGGAGTTAAGCTACTTCACAATGGAATAAGCCAAATACCTCTGAAGTTCCTTTATGTCTCATGTATTTCAGACTTTCTAAGAAACTATCACAGCCTTTCTCACTCAGCCATGTCCCCCTTATTTGGTAAACCAGCATCAACACCCATTTTCCATGTGGATACTTTTCCCATTTAAACACACTAATACAAGGATCCTGTGATAGGAATGAAAGTACTTATTGTAACTGAAAGGATTTAGTAAAGGTTACTCATCAAAAGAAACTACCGAATAAAATTAACTTATTTTCTCTATGATTCTTTTCTGATGTTATTTTAATAAGTTTTTTCCATGGGATAATATTTTAATTACTAATGCTTTTTATTTTACTCTTAGGAAGGCTTTTCTAATCAAGTATTTTTCAAGTGTGCTTCCTTTACAATGGATTTGAAAAGCAAACTGAATAAATTACAACTAAAAACAAGGCATCACATTTTACTCCTTCGCCTTGGGAAAAGTAAAGGAATCACATGGGTAATTATCATAATTCTCCATATCCCTTAAAAGATATATATAATAAAAACCAGTCACAGAAATGTTTTCATCAAATCCAAAAGTTGAGAAGGGTACAAGAAGCAAACAGGAAATTAAACACTAGAATAGGGGTCAGCTATATTCAAGTTTTTGAAAAGAACAACTTAAATTGAACAGCCTTGTTCTAGGAACGGAAAGCAATGCTGAATCACACTTGAGGAAAAAGCTCCTGCTGGTGTATTTGCAACTGAACTGGTACTGGGAATGCTGAGAGTTCACAGCCAACTCCACACGTAACACGGACCAGGAATGGCATGGTGGGGAGTACATGAGAGACAAGAAAACATTCTGACCTTGTACATTTTGTAAAGAAGAAGGCCAGTTAGGGTGTGGACCAGGAACCCATCACAAAATGGCTCATGTCCATAAACACTGTAACATTTAAACACTGAGGTATATTATACTTACATTTTCATTATTGAAAGCATTTCTTGTTCTTGAAATGTAAGCTAAACTATCAAAGCACTCAAACACAAAGAAAGGAAAAAAACCTCCATTGCTAAATAAAATGTATGTTTCCTATCATAGAACTATCAAACATTCAATGCAAAAGAAAAAAAACCACCTGGAAAGTAAAGAGAAGCCTAAAGAAGGGCAGGGGAACCACTTTTTGTCTCAGGATCTCCAAAACACATGTATTACTTTGGAAGACTGTATTGTAATTTTTTATTCTATTTTTATTCTCTTTTTTTAGTATTGTAACACATACAGGTGTTCCTCGAGAAACAAAAGGAAATTGGTTCCAGGACTCCCCAAGGATACCAATCTCGGAATGTTCAAATTTCCTTCTATAAAATGGCATAGTGTTTGCATATAACTTACATCATCCCTTATACTTTAAGTCATTTCTAGATTGCTTATAACACCAAGCAATGTAAATGCTATGTAAATCTTTGTTCCAGTGCATAGTTTAGGGAATAAAGACAAGAAAAAAGTATATGAAAGCACCTTTACTAGTGTTCTTTAAAAATAAAAGTCATCTTTTCTGATAATTTAGAGGCAAACTGTTTAATGGAAAGGAACTAAATGTCTCTCAATATGATTTTCATGACAATACACATAAAAGAAACCATAACCACTCTATTAGCCAACATTTAGGTATTTTTCCAGTTTTTCACCAACACGGTGTCAATATATACCAAAGAGGAAGGGAGGAAGCTAAGCTCTGGCCTGTGAGCCGGCAGAGTGCAGACTGGCGAGAACAAGGGAGGAAGCTAAGCCCCCACCTGTGAGCCAACGTGGATCTGGGAGAGGAGAAACACCCCCACCACCCCATGAGCAACCAGCTGATTTGGAGGAACCGTATTGTCTGACTCCACAAGCTTATAGTTGAACAACTATTTAGAGGATAATATACAAAATAGTAACTATTGTAGATTTCCTACTCTTATCACTGTTTTGATTTGTTTTATTGCTCTGTTTTATTCCCTTTAAAAAAATATATATATATATTCCACTTAAAAAAATATATATATATCACTGAGGAATAACTGAGAGGCACAATATGCATGTGAGAGAAGACAAAAATAAGAAAGTAATGTTAAGTAAAAAAATGAAAATTAAGTATTATAGCTATCCTGGATTTGTGAAACAGACACAGCTATGGGTAAAATTTTGACATTAATACATAGTATAAGAAAAAGGTGCTACACTTTAAAAAAATTCCTCAACAGATAAATGACAATTTGGGGCAAGAAGATGCCCTTTTTTTTTTTTTTTTGGCTTTTTGAGACAGGGTTCTGCTATGCAGTTCAGACAGACCTTGAGCTCACTTTGTAGCTCAGGCTGATCTGGAATTTGCAATGATCCTCCTCCCTCAGACTCCCAAGTGGTGGGATTACAGGCGTGCGCCACCACACCCAACTAGAAAATACCTTACACAACAGAAAATCCAATGTCTCCACACCTCAGTAGATACAGCCATAAACCCAACACTTCTCAACTCTACATTCTGGCATCTCCTGCTTCCTACTGTCTTATTCATGTCCTCTCATGCTCTACCGCATGCAGTTTCTACCCCTTCTCATAACCCATGCCTACAGCATCTAAAACTCAAACAACAGTTCCTCAATTACGATCCCTCTTTTCTTTTAGTCTACCAGAACCAGAATGTCTAATCGAGGTAAGCCATTCATAAACATGTTAAAGCACTTTCTAGTATGGACTACAGGCTTACTTGAAGATTTTTTGAATTTAAGAACCTAGAATAAATTTTCCAATTAAAGTTTGCAAAGATAAGGATATGTCCTCAAGGATATCACTTACTTCAAACATCGTGAAGAGAGGTATGACAAAATTACTGTGTTTTCTCCAGTTCTGTATGTTCAGAAGTATAAAACCAGAATGAAATATATGAAAGAGGTTGATCATTAAACTCTTTATTTAAACTATCTTTGAGTTAAAAAATACTAGCAAAACTTTTTCTTGTACTATGGAAGAATGCTTTACAAAGTTCACATCACTACAACCTGACGCATCTAAGGTTCATACACCAGAAGTTTGGTTCCTAATGTTATGGCACTGAAAGGTGGTAGGACCTGTAAGAGGGAAGTGACTGGGTTGTGATCATCCTTATGAAAGGAGCCATGCCACCTGCCTGGACTGGAGTGGATTAGTTCTCACAGAAGTGGATTAGTTGCCTGGATAATGAGATGGATGTTACACAAGAGTGGAGTGGGAGTCTCCCCAGTCTCTTACTTACTCGCTTGCATAAGACTTCTTTTTAGCCTGAAGCCATTTTCAAATAAATCTGATGTTTTTAGCAATCAACCAGACCTAGGTATTTTGTCATGGCAATGCAAAATGGAGTAAGATAGGGTGTTATTAGGAAAGTGAAAGCAAGTAAGCAAGTAAGATAGGAAATTTGAGATAAACATTTTAACATCCTGCTAACATATAAAGAAATATTACCTAATCATGCCTATAAATATTACCTAATCACTCCTATAAAGTCAAAGTTTTTACCATTTTATGTATCAGTTTATTAATTATTTTCAAAGACACTTACTGAAGCTCTATGGCAAAAGAAAAAATTCAAACTAAAGAATATGTATTACTGTGCCCAAAAGTTGTAACGTGTTTATGAATAGCTTACCTCAGTTAGACATTCTGGTTCTGGTAGACTAAAAGAAAAGAGGGATCATAATTGAGGAACTGTTGTTTGAGTTTTAGATGCTGTAGGCATGGGTTTTGAGAAGGGGTAGAAACTGCATGCAGTAGAGCATGAGAGGACATGAATAAGACAGTAGGAAGTAGGAGTCCAGGAGAGGTGTCTTAATAGTTCAATGATTATGTCTGACCTACTAATTTGAAGGCAGAAGGTTAACCAAAGTCATTCTTTCATTTTTCAAAAATTCAGATGATTAACCAGTCATTTTTGCACTTTAAAAACATTTCTTATAAGTTGTGATTGGTTGTATCACATGATTCCAACTTTCTCGTACCTACCTGGGGCAAATTTTACTCCAAACCACCAGGTCCATGGCATGATGGTATGATGAAAGACATGAAGGAAAGTCACTTGGCTATTCTTCTTACGCAGAACAAAAAATACCTGAAATAATATAAAGAAAATCAAGTTCATAAAAATCACGCAACAACGTACTGAGTATTACGAAAATATTGCCAAAGAGCAAACGATTCTGCATCATAATTTGCTTTAAAAGGGCTGCTTCACACAATGGTGATTTGGAGAAAGAGCTGATTCTCAAAGAGGCAGCTCAAAAGCTAATAAATAAAAAGGAACACAGGTATTATATCTAATTGGGAGAGCCAATATGAAGAAAAAAATTTCATGGAGATTTCAAAATCAAAAATATACAACAAAGCATTTGACAGAAAATTATTGAAAGAAATAGTAATCGTTAAATTTTTTTAATTAAAAAAGGATTTTAAAGTGTATGGGAGAGAGGAAGACTTTAATTTTTAGGACTATCTTATTCTACATTTTTCTCTACCAACTTGGATAAGGAATTAGGTAAGCCAAAAGAGAATTTGCAACCAATCAAAAATTAGCACTTTTTTATTAAAGAAAGAAGAGAAATTTTTTTCAGGTGTTAATTTGGAAATCAGGATGGAAAAGAAAGTAAAGCTGTATAAAAAAATTGAGCAGGGCAAGAAAAAGTACCACTCAGATTGAACATCCTCTGGGTTTACAGAAGCCCTGTAAATGACACAAAAGTACAGTTGGGGGATGGGTATGTAAAGAAAAATTCCAAAGCGAAATTCAGAATACCAGTGCTGAAGTTTGACTTTTACATTCAGGACCAAACAGCATAACACAAAGAAAAGTACTATTGTAATGCAGTATTTGAGAAATGTAGCTCAGGAAAGGACAAAGAGGCAGCCACAGTGTTCTTATGGAAGCTGGAATTGAGAACATGCAAAGCAGTCAGGGAGGTCAAAATGCATTTGTTTATGCACATGGAAGAACACGGCCCAGAGCAACAGCGAAACCCTAACAATGCAGTCCTGATCCCTGTCAGTAGCAGCAGTCTTCCAAGTCGCTTAATTTCCTAGCTTTAATTTTTCTCAGGATGAGGGCTCTGGTCTGAATCAATGGTACTTTGTCCCTATTTCATATTTCAATATCCAGGAAACTTTTGAATAATCATTGCTGGTCTCTACCCCAGATCATTCGGTACCAGATTACAGGAGGTGGAGCTCTCGTGCTGGCTTTGCTTGCAGCACCATTATTTCCACTACACTGAGAGACGCTGCTCTGGAAACAAAGGTTCATGGCTTTCTCCTCTCAGCACAGACTAAGCCCTGATGTTTGCTTCTCCCAGGACCCAGTTATCCAAGTCCAAAGTTCATCCTCACCAAGATCAGAAGTAGGAAGAGCCAAGGACGGGTAAGCATAGATTTCAGAACGGCAGCTAAAACAACAATAATGCAGGGGTAACTTCACCTCCTAGCATAAGCTTGAGTTTTGAAGCACTTATCCTCTAAAGGAGTATGGATGACACAGTGCTTTAGTTTAAGAACCAAAGGTAAGACGACCTCTAATCTTAGCTTTCTGAACTTGCTTTACAAAACAACGGCTATCTTCTACATCTAGATGCACAGATTTGTAGTATATATGGTAGCTCTATGCTCATCTTAATCAGGTGGTAACTGTAAAAAACCTACCTTTTGGAGTTTGAGAAGTGCTAGAAAATAAGCTTCTCCTATTCTCTAAAACTACTTATAATAAAAGGCAAAAATCGCTTTCAATAGTAGGTTTGCTCAAGGAAATAAAACCAGTTATGAGAGAACAGAACTGTAGCAGTTTATTGCCTTCATTGAAACATCAAACATTTATCGAACATGGTGACTACATACTCACAGTGTCTAACAGCTCAATAAATTTGGAGAAGTAATAAAGCCAGCAGGTGTGTACCATCTAAAGAAACACAGATAGATAAGAAATTATTTCATTCTATTTTTTAATACTAGAAAAGTCTCCTTTTTAAGAGTTTTGGTAAAATGTGTAACATAAAATTTATGATCTTGATCACTTTTTAATGTACAGTTCAGCAGCATTAATTACATTCACACTATAATCACCACTACCAGCTATCCATGGAACTCTTTTATTTTGCAAAATTGAAACTCTATCCATTCAAAAATAACTTCTCAAAAATAACAACAAAAAACTTCATTCCCCCTCCACTCTAGCCCTAGCCATCGTTCCCATTTTTGTCTTTATATACTTGACTACCCTAAGAATATAAGTGAATTCATGCACTATCTGTCCTTTTCTGACTATACAGTGTCAGCATTATCTCAAGATTCACGTTGTAAGAATTGCCTTTCTTTTAAAGGCTGAGTAATAATCAATGCCCCTCTGCCTCTCTACATAGATAGACACAGATATAACACATATAAACCACATTTTGTTTATTCATTTAAGTGTCCATAGACACTTGACTTGCTTCTGCCTTTCAGCTATTATAAAATGTTGCAAAGATCACCAGTGTACATATATTTCTTTGAGTATCTGCCTTTGATTCCCTTAGGAACTGCTAGATTATATGGTAATCCTGTTTTTCAGGAACTTCACATTAACTTACTTTTAAACCCACAAAATTGAAAAAGAAAAGCACTGATTTTCATTTTCAGGAAACTGTAACCTTTACTGATTCTTTCTTGTAATAATTAGCTCCTCCCACATATATAACTGGAAGAGTCATTTACTTATTCTCATTCTGAGTTCACATCCAATACTGCAAACAGAGTGCAAAGAGTTCCAGCATCATTTTTGAATTACCAGTTCTTCCAAAGAGAAACTTACCCTCAGAGCTGTGGGTGACTGTGAATAGTCAACAATATCACATCCAAATGAATAACCTGTCCCCCAGCCAGACATCACAAACTGCAAGACAGTACATGCATATTGAAGAAGGAGCATTTGCTCTCAGCTACAGAAAAGGTAGATTAGACTGCGTCTTCATTACACTCAGCTATGTAAGCAGTCAGCACAAAGGAAAAAGCGGCTGGCACAATGACAAACTGAAAACACAGTTGATGGAAAAGCTTGATACCTAGAATTTACAAATCCATAAACTCACATTTATATGAATTGTGTCCTGACTAAATCGAGCATTTCTTGGGATGATTATTGTAACAGAAGGAAGGGGAAAAACAATCCCTAAGAATATTCTGCTTAAACAGCAAATAGGAGCGTAATATATATATGCATTTGTATCCTTTTAAAGGGCTCTGAATGAGCCTTTTTTCTACATTTCAAATCTTCCTAATCAGTCACTAAAGAAACAAAGTGAAATTCCTCAAAGTACTGTCAGAGTAGCTGAGGCAGTGGGGCTTTTCCTGTCCTTGGCTGGTGGGTGTGATGTGAAGAGTTTGCCCATGGCTCTGGTACTGTCTCCTCCTTTAAAATCAAGACTGACCACACACAAGACTCAGATACGAGTTGTGCTTTGAATTCACAAAACAAGAATGGAAAATGTTCTAACAATAGGAGTTCAATCAGGGAGGCCTTAATTCCAACACACCCACAAAGTGACCTTAGATAGTGGTAAGAATAAAAGCCTGTTGATGAGTCTGAATTGGAATTCAAAGATTATACTGACCTTCTTTATTTTAAATATATATAGACATTCTTTCAGTTTGGTGGTAGAAAGAATGGGGGCTTTTTTGAAAAAGAAAAAAAATATAGTATTTTAAATGAGAAGAAAGTTTTAATTTTAAAGATTGCAAATGTTAAATGATTAGCTCAATTTAGGGTGTTAAGAAAATGATTCTCTCTTCTAATTTCCTGTTTCACAAGTCCTAGCATCTTCCCTGAAAAGTGTTATTTCTCAGTACAATGGTGATACCATTTTCTGCCATTGAAGCAGATTTTAAATATTTTGATTACTAGTGAAGGTAAAATTAAAACTTTGCAATATACTAAATTTTAAGACAAACTTGTCTTTCTAAAGTTCCAAACACAGAACTTGTAAGGTTCTATCAGGATATTTTAATGGTTCAAAAAGAGACAAAGAAGAACATCATAAACTGTGATATTTAAAAACATATGACACTACTCATAGCTTACTATACTGATACTAGCTCCTACTTTGAATTAGAACACAATGTAAACACAGTTAACTCAGTAAGTTGGGAAATACTTCAGATGCAAAAAAAGTGTAAGATATACATTAATCCCACACACACAAAAAAGTCAAAAGTTCTTACCACAGGAACAGGGAATATGATAAAAACAAATACCAGGATCTGTTCCACAAGATCCTGTTGTCATTTCTCGTGTGCTCAGACTCGCTTTGAATGATGAAATAGTCTAAGGCAAAGCTATTTATTCAAACTGTGATGATTAATTCCCCACCCCAGCCTAACCCAAACAAGGGCTGCACTGAACAGATGTTGTGTGACTTGACCTTCTGCAGGGTCTTTCCCAGTCTCCCTTTATTAGTGCTGAACAGTGCCAAGTATCTAGCACAATCAAAAAATCCCTGGAAGGCATGCGAGTTATTTCAGTCTTCATGTTTCTCTTCCACCTTGTTCCTATTTGGCAGGACACCCTAGTGGAGGTGTTCACTGTACAATGAAGCCAAGCTCCACAGTAAACCATGCTTTTGGATGTGTCATCAGCAAGTGAAACACTGTATGGCTGTTAACAGTGTTTGTTTAATCCAATGTAATTACAATGTAATGTTTTGCTGATAGTAAGTTCCAATAGTCTATGAAACTTTTGACATACATGTGTACATTGCAGGATAGCAAAAAAAAAAAAAAAAAGAAAGAAAGAAAAAGAAAAAAAGGATAATATTTATTTAGAAGGTAATAAACACTTTAACTGTCATATACATGACAAGTATTCCTCCTGGTGAACTGTTAAGTTCAGATTTGTCAAACTCTTCTTTATAGTGTAATTAAGAGAGTAGGAACTGAAATTGATTAGTTGGACTCTTTTTAAGCTTGAGAAAAAAAAAATATATATATGAATGACATCACAATCAATGACACAATTAGACACAGAACCCAAGAATACCAGAACATTCCAAGAGCTGAGAGACAATTTGGTTTAAACTTGGCTTTATACAATAAGAGAAATGAGGCCTACAGGAGTTAAGTGACTTGTTCAAAATCAAGCAATTAGTAACATAACCAGGACTCAGTCACTAAATAAACAGACACATCAGTGCACTGATAAGGTATCTGGGGCAGTGTCCTGGTCTTGGTTCTGGTCTCCTGTCTTCCAAGTGTGTTCTTAATATTATCTAATGTGCAACATCCTGCAACTAAAAACATGGAAACAATCTATATTTTCTTTCTTCCCAACCCTAGTTCTCTTTCCTGTTCAGTCGATCATATTCTAGAAAGGACAGTAGAGTGGCCTGTGAGTTAATTTTAGAAATAAAACACAGGAAATGGAAAGCAGCAGAGTGAGTTGGGACTTAGGGAAGGTCTGTAGGTAATAAGGCCAGAGTAGATTTAATCAATGGATGTGATCAAGTGAATTTGCAGCTGTGATTGGGTTTGACAGACAGGCTTGTTTGTCAACAGAGGCCAGGGGACTGCAGTGGGTTATCCTGAGCCAAAGGTATGACAAGTGCAAGTTCTGATAGGGAGTGGAATAAAAAGAGGAGGAGGAAGCCAGCCAGAGTTGAAAAAGAAGCAATATGTGAGGAGGATTGAGACATACTCATAGCAGAAGGCAAAGGCAAGAATGCAGGAATCTACTTTTGGGTCCTAAACATCCCCATTTCGCTTAATGACAAGGAACAGGCTCATTCATCTATTGCTTTGTGTGAGTCTATGTTCTCTTTCCCCTCAAAGCCCAACTCAAGCAATCCCCAACAGTGCACTGTTGTGTAGCCCATCAGAGCATGCAGACACCAAAAGTTCTCACCATGATGGTAACAACTCAGGACAGAGACAGGATAAACCCTGATGTCAGGTGTATCTGCATTCCAGTAGAGTCCTCCACAGACAAGTCATGTTATTTTGAGTTGTGCAATTTCTCTGAATGTGAGTTTCTTCAAAACTAACATTTATGGGCTCAGTAAGTCATTCATTAAAGATAACTATACGCAAGTTCCCAAAATAGATGTTACTTTTTCTCAATACCTGTGAAATATGCTGAGATCCTCTATGGAGCTTTCATTTTGTCTAGACATAACTTTGCTGCTGTTGTTAAATACCTGCTCCTATTCTAGAAAGGACACTGAGCTCAGAATTCCTTAATTCTCAAAAAGTTACTCTATACTCATAATGAAAAACAAAATGACACAAGCAGAAAGACTCGGGCAAAATTCTCCCATAAAGAATAATGAAGACACTTGCCTCATAACACATATACACAGAAAAGAGTACAATTAAAAAATTGTACGTTATCATCGCTTTCTTGAGTTCAAAAGGCTTTCGATTCTCCATGAACTTTGGTCCCAGAGATGTGACAAAATAAACATAGAGTCCCAAGATGATGGTTTGTGGCAGAGGCGAGGACATGAGTAACAAATCTTCGACTCTTGGATCTAAGAGAAAAATAACACGTAAGTGTACACTCAGCCAAAAAGCAACTGACAACAACCAACACTGCCTTAGGGGGGCACCCAGATTCTACTGTTGACAGTGGACAATCTGAACAGTGATCACTAGTATCTTTAAAAATAGGAGTATCTTTTGGAAAGGTGACTGGAAATCACCAGAGATAGTGAAGCACTTCTGACCTAGAAACATGGAGCTGCTACTGCCCTTTGGTCTCACAGAACAAGCATAGCAGTTACCAGAACTTGGAAAGACAGAGTCATGCGGAGAAAACCTTTCTGGAAAAGAATCATGTTATGAACTGAATGCCTTTGTCCTCCCGAAATTATAATCCCCAATGTGATGGAGCTAGAGGAGGGCTTTCAGGAGACTGGAATTCTCTGAGCTAAATCCTCAGCTCCATCCTCATCTCTTTTACCAATCTCCCAGGGCTCTCCACTGGCTTAACCAGTGAGCAGGGGAGCAAGTTAGGTCAGGGATACAGTCCTGCTGGTCACTCTCCTGGGTCTAGCCTAGGATGCAATGTAGATATATAGGAAAAGATATCCAGTAATAGTTCATCATCTATCTATAACCAGTATTAACATAAAAAATTTGCATCCATTCTTTTATATATAAAAATATTTTTGAATTTGGCATCAAAGCTTTCCTCTTTCCTTTAAAGAATGACACATTTCCACATATATTGTATCATAGAATTACAGAAATAAAAGGGACCTCAGCATCATCGAAGTCTTTAAAGTGTGGATCTAGGTGTCCAAAATGTGAACTAGCCTGATATTTTGAGAAAAAAATAATTGCTCCTAATGCTATAAAGGGAAATTCATCCAGTCCCTGCCTGTTACAAGCAGGCTAATAGAGCTGGATCAATTAAAAACTGCAACTCAAGATCGAATGTGATTCTTTTTTGTTTTTACTTTTTAACACTACTTGTTTGCAATACATCATAACGTTCATGGTGGGGACTTGGTACATATACCTAACACATCGCACTTTCAATTTATTCAGCTATAATTTTATTAAATGGCTTTAGGAGGACAGAACACCTTGAAGGAAAATAAGCATAGACGAGTTTCCAGGTACATCAGTCTCAGGATGCTACAATCATCACTCATTAATTTAAAAAAGGTTAGGGAGTTCAGTACTTGCTCATTTAGACTCCTGAAGATGAAGCCACTTGCCAACACGGGGAACCCTCCTACACATCTGTCTTCCCACACAAAATCTTTTTAGTAGAATTCCATGGCTGCTGATGCCCTTGGTCTTTTTTAGTGGTGAAAAGCTCATATTTGACAGGCCAGTGTGTCTGGCTTTAGCTAATAAAGATGTATTTCTCCATTTAGGCAGGCCTCCCTCAAAAGTAAGGACGGATGCTCCAGTATCTAAGTAATATAAGCCAAGCAATCAACTGTCAGCTCTTAGGTAGATTCTGCTTTACTTAAGCGTTAAATATATGATTAAGGAACCCAAATAAACAAGTAGGAAAGGGAGAGTTTATTCAACAGATATTGGTAGGAAAACTGATTTCAGGGAGAAAGTTGGTTCTTTGCCTTGTATCCTACACAGGCACACCCTAATCCATGCAATGTATGTGAGATATTTAAAGAGTCTCCACAACAGAATGGGGATGAACATTGCGGGGCTGAGTCAGACAAACAGACTGCCTGATGCAAAATTTCTTAGTGCTTCATGTTCATTGTGAATGGACAAGATGGAAATGGTGGTATGTGCTCTTCTCCCAACTTATCTGACCATGGAATGCTAATGTTTTTGCAGATCATTTAAGATGTTCATGACGGGGCCATGATTCCTATGCCTCATTGCTGGGTGGCTTGTATCACTGGTAGTAAAAGCATGACTGCCCTGTTGGGTGGCTTTTTATTAATTTTATTAGTAAAAAGACCAATAAAAGTGATTAGATCTGTTTGTACAACCAGCAACAGAAGCCACCCAATGGGACGGTCATGCATGTACTGCTGCTGGTTCACAGCGGCAGGAATGTGTTAACATCTAATAGAATTAATGGTCTATGGATCAGGGTTTGGAAAATACAGCCAATTGCTAAAATAAATTTAAAAATTAAACATTAAGTAGTGATAAGAAAAGAAAATAGCATTTATTTTGAGATATAATGAGGAACACGAAAAATAAAATTTTATTGATTGGTTCAACATTGAGAATGAAACAGGTTAAAAAATACACTCCAATTTTTTTAGATAAATATACCATCAGACTCAGAATAGAGAAAAAGGTACAAGATTGGTCAGGTAGAGATGGTTTATGTTTTAGATCATTTTACATTAAAGGTTCCTGTACAATATTCATATGGGGATTTCTATTGGCAGCTGGATATATGGACACGAAATTAGGAACAAAATCTGGGCCAGAGATGGGAGGTTTGAGTTATCACACTAATGATGAAAAGAAGTACAACAAGACAGATTTAGGAAAACCAGATAACATAAGGAGAGTAAGTGCTAAAATCAGAATTGTTAAGAGCCAGCATGCATGAAAGGAGACCTACAAGAGAAAACAATGAAGATATCTGAGAAGGAATGGCTGGAGAGGTAGAAAGAAAACCACAAAACCACAATGATGAGCTATCTTGAAGTCAAGGGAAGAGTGAACTTGTAGAAGGAGTCCAAGAATCAAATACAGCAAAGAGGGGAAAAAAATGTGTAGTGAAAAATTCCATTAGATTTAACAAAAAAGAAGTCATTAATCTCTTAGGAAAAAAAAGCAATTTCAGTAAATTACTATTTGCAAAATGGAAAATCCACAGAAATTTATAGACACTCTTAAAAAACACACAGTTCTAACATTTAAGTTTTTTTCACATTAAGGTTTGTCACAGTTTTAAACCTGGAAAAGCTTTAAAATCCACTATCCAGGTATAGATCTAAAAATATTTCTTCTTCCATTAGTACTCTTTCTTCCTTATAGCAATGGCAAATTTCCTAGGATATCTGGTTGTTTCAAATGCACATAAGAAACTCTTACTATAGACCTATATAACAAAGGATCTTAGTAAATAAAATTTGTCACAGCACTGAGGACCAAAGAATTAGAATTGATCAACCCTTGATGAATTTCTTCTATCAGTGCTTAACATAAACCTTAAGTATATAAATTATACTATTTTTTAATTCTTTATGAAATAAGGACTAATGAAACATGCCAAAAGAAGGCCTCTAGAAAGATGTTAACATCACCACTTTTGCATCTTTTATAAGCAATCTGAAATGTTTGTTATTAATATCAACTTTTATATGGTTTAAAAACTAAGTTATATTTAAGCATCAGAAAGAAAGTCCTTAATTAGAGATTTATTTTATACTTTCATAGACTCAATAGGGGAGAGGAATCAAATGGTATCATCCTTCTGTTCTTTCTCTGATTTTTAGTAGAAAGGACACAAGCCAGGAATAATGTGCAGGGCTGGATCAGGAAGCAGAAAAAATTAATTTTAAAAGACATCATTCTTTTCTTGTAATTTAACATGCTCAGTACACACCTTAAGATCCTGTGAATGACTTTCAAGATCTACAGATAAAAATATTTTTAAGGGAAAGGCTGCTTAATGTTAATTGAATGCTATTTTCAAATAATAAAACAAAATACCCAGCTTTTTAAATCCTATTTCGGCAAAACTCTGGAGTCAGATTCTGTGTTGTGACTCCAGTTCTCTTCCTAGCTTATATATGACCTTCGGCAACTGACTTTATTTCTCTATACTGTACTTAAGTTTCCTTATCTGTGAACTGAGCATAAAACAACATTTATTTCACAGAGGATTAAATGAACTACATGAAAAGAGCTTGAGTGCTCAATAAGCTTGAGGAAGCTTGTGACTGTTGTTCCACTAGATCTCAACCCTGCCGGCACAGCAGAATCATATCCAGAATATGTGTGTGTGTGTGTGTGTGTGTGTGTGTGTGTGTGTGTGTGTGTGGTGGTATTTGTCTATAGGCCCAGCTACTCAGGAGGCTGATATCATATGATCTCACCTATATGCAAAATCTAAAACAACAGAACTCACTGAAGCAGAGTATAAATAAAGGTGGTTGCAGAAGCAGACAGGAGAATGGAAAGGACGAGAAGGTCAAAGGACACCAAATTTCAGGTAGGAGGAATTTTTTTTAGATTTATTGCATGACATGGTAACTACAGTTAATAGTGTATTGTATAAGATTGCTAGCAATGCAAATTTTGAATGTTCTCTTCACAAAAAAGGGAAGAATTTGAAATGAGAGGCATGTCAATGAGCTTGATTTAATCATTCCACAATGTATACATCCAACGAGTCATCACTTTATACCCCACGGATATACTAACAATTTGTCAACATATAATTTTTATTCTAACTGCTTAGATGACCTGATGAACTGTTAGGGTTAAGAACCAGGGCTGTGATGTGTGACCAAGTTCCCTTTACCTGTATTCAGGGGTGCGGGAATCCTCACTACGCACACTGCAGTAGTCTTTTAGGTGCTTTCCCCCTGCCTCTTGATCCAATCTACATTAGCTCTGCCTCACTGAGCAAGTAAAATTCAAAGCCTTAGCATGATGTTCCAGACTGGGGCTGTTGTTCGCTTTTCCTGCCTCCTCTCTCTGCAGCAGTTACACCTCTTTGAAAAGAATGTCCACTCCATGTGAGGTAGCAGACTTCTCTCTATGATCTGCCTACGGGTCAGGTGTGGACATCGACTGGACATGGGGGTCACAGAATGGACGGTTCCATGACATTGAAAGTCAACTCTTCCTCATGTAGTAATTCCACAAATCCCATTAGCTCAGAGGTGAGTGCTCTCTGTTCTCCCGAGATGAAACGCTAATGAGGTAGAGAGTTTCAAGTGTCCTCTACTTGGCATCTGAAGTGGTTTAAGTGTGTAAGTGGAGCCAAGATGAAAGCAGAGGATGGGAAGGCAGGCTGAGTCTGTACCCCTGAGATGACCAAAATTCCTATTTATCATTAGCTTAATTATTCTTCTCTAGCTGTTCCCCGGGAGAGGACAGGGGAGATACAAAGCGGTATATATACAGAATATTAATGAGCTTTCCAACAACTACTAATAAGACAGTGTTCTCTTCTTATGTAGCATGCATTAGATCAAAAAGCACACATTTAAGATTCCATGCGCCAATAAAATGAAGAAGCTGGAAGGAAAAGGAAACTGCAAGAACCTTTTAAAGCATTAAAGGTTCAACATGGCATGTTCCATTTTCCTTAAGTCTGGAAAGTCATTATTGCTGTCCAAATACAAAGAGAAATATGCAATATGCTATATTTTTACTTCTTTATTTTAAAGACAATAAAAGAAAAAACAATAAAAATGAAACAGTATTTCATAACAAGATGATAGGAAATAAACAATGCTTATTATATTGCATATTGTTGTCTTCAAAATACTTGCTCAGATTACCAGATGCAGGCATGCAAAATTGATCAAAAATAAGCACAAACTGTTCCTTTCAATGAACTAATAGAATGAGTAGTAAAATTATCTTAGCTATTTTATATATATATATGTATATATATATATGATTTCTTCCCCTTCCTTGTTTTCTCTTTTTCCCCATCTCAGTTGATTTTTCCTTTTGAACAGTTTTTTCTCTTGCACAATATCTATTGTAACTTTTGGATCTTATTTACTCTTTCAGCTTCTTACACTAGGGAGACAATATGATATTTACACATGTGAGTCTGATTTATTTCACTTATTAGTATGGTCTCTAGTTGTATCCATTTACCTATAAAAGTTTCAAGTTTATCTTTCTTTATAGTTGACTAGTACTCATGGTTTTTATTTTTTTATTACTACATGTTTGAAGTTTATACAGTTTACAGTCATCTTGGGGAGTGCTTACTCACAAATAACACTATATATATATATAGAAAGAGAGAGAGAGACAGAGACAGAGACAGAGAGACAGAGACAGAGAAGACAGAGACACAGAGAATTGCTTTTAATCATTAAAACCTTTTTAACTTCTCCATAGTCCAAAATGCTACTGGAGCATTATTCCAAAATCTGACATTTTGTATCTATGAATCATTTTAAATGCTCTTATATCTTAAATATTAATTAAGCCCTTTATTTTTACATGTTTATAGTCACAGAATTTTCCACATGAGATACACTGTGCATGACCCCCACTTGTCCAGTAATCAGAAAATCAATGACTAGCTTTCCCAAAGCTGTACAAGATTAGCACGAAAGCCAAGAATACACTTGAAATTCTTCGCCCTTGATCATGGGTTTAGACCTTCCCAGGACAAGCAAAGCAAAACTGGACCAAGAGGTCCAGAAAAGATTACTAATGATTCCTAGAGACCAATACCACCCTACTTAGAAGGGAAACACTGCTGTTATACCCTGCTGGGTTTTCATAAAGTTGCATATCTCAACATAAAACCTCTTAAGCTGCTAGACCAGGAAATTAAAAAATGTAAAGGAAACAGTTTTAAAGTGATATGCTGTATTAAAAGTATTTAAAGATGAAATCCTCTCTCATCTGTGACAATCGCCCACTACCATTTGTGTTGGGATACTTCCCAGATTAACACTGCACTTCCTGCACAGTATCTAGAAGCTGGTAGGAGCTATTCTCACTTTGTTTTACTACAAAGAAACTGAGGCTCACAGGCCATACATAATTTGTCAAGATCCGCTAGTCAGTCAATGGCAGTGCAGGACTTTAAATGTAGCTCTTCTCCTCGCAGGTCGCCACGCCCTCTGTCCTCTCCCAAGATTACAGTTAGCATAACCTCAGACATGTAGTGCCTGCTCTTTCCTCCTTGCCTCTCTTTGGGGCACAGCTTCACTGCCCTGTTTGCCATGCTTGCCGGGACTCTCCTCTCGATCTTAACCACCTCGCACTCCTTGTCATTCCTATCTCTGATCTAGGATTCTTCAGCTTTTCAATCAAAGCAATCCTA
>RJWT010003031.1:21407-38173 GCA_004365215.1 Cuniculus paca | reverse complement strand
CTGGTCTCTTGAGCTCTGAACAGAATCTCCCATGCAGAACAGCCTAAGGCATTCCAGCTCTGTACATTCAGGTGACACCTTTGAACCTTTCCAAACTCTTCCCACAAGCCATTCCCAAAGGTTCTTGAACCACATGGTCAGGTATAGTCACAGCAACGACCCCACTCCACTGGTACCAAATTCTGTTTTGGTTACTTTTCTCTCATTGCTGGGACAAAATACCTGACACAAAATGAAGTAAGGAAAGGCTTATTTAGTTCACTGTTTATGGATGTTTTCAGTCCATAATCAGTTGGCTCCAAGGCAGGGTGGCATGGCACCAGGGCAACACTTCAAGGCAGCAGCCAGCAAAAGCAGCCAGAACTAAAGGGAGGAGAACAAGCCTCTTCTCTTCCCTTATATTATATGCAGGCTACTCCCCACCAGGGTGGGTGTAGCACTCACACAACTTCTGTGTCCTCCTTGTTCACAGGTTGAGGATATTTACAAAGTAAGAATTCTGGCTCCCTACTGAGTCTCTTAGTTAAATTGCTAAACTTCTCAAATTGATACAATGTATCAATCATAACAGTGTGTGTGTGTGTGTGTGTGTGTGTTTCTCACCATATTTTGAATGATGATTGATTTATTTGAGTGCAACCACACAAGTCAGGAAGTATCTGCTTGATATATATGAATTTGAGGATGGCTAGAATATGGAGCTAATGACATGGCATTGTATGTAGTACACACAAATGTTGCTTTGAATATGGTCAAGATAAAGGACAAAATATTACTGGAATAGGTTAATTTACTAATGGTATAATATACTTCTATTGCCACTAGAATATTCACTTTTTGCTAACAAAAATTAAAGTAGTTTTATTATCTGTCCACATTGAAGGTTAGTACTTCTTAAGACTGTTAGTAAATAACTGTTTGAACAAATGAAAGTATGACACATGCCTATTAACAATACAATCTTACTGAGCCACATAAAGCTTCACTCAAATAGTCTACTCGAACTTTTTAGTGCTTATTACCAGTTCTTTGTCCATGTGTCCAGAAAAAAAATATGAGTGCTTAAAGTCCTAAAGTTGGTGAATATAATGAGCATGGTTCCCCATGGATCTGAAAAAAATTAGTTGGCTGCAGACGCAGCTGTGACCATAGGGAATGCTTTTGCAGCCTCATCACCATGGAGCAGAACACCATTCTCAAGATTAGCATGTATTAATGCCATGTTGTAGACAATTATAAGCTCCAGAAAACCAAAAATATAGATCCAGGAGAATGGAGTCACTCAGTACTAAGAGCTCCATTAAAAAGTCATATGGTAATCCATGACTAATTTTAGTGTATGAATTAGAATAAAGTCTTATTTATATATACAGAAATATCTTCTAACTAGGAAACAAAGCAGAGGCTAATCCTCTGTATAGCACAAAACAAGTGAAATGACTGTGAAGCAGGTATCATAGCTTTCTCATTTTTTTCTCATTAAATTCATACTTGTGCTCTTCAGAAGTAAATATTAATATAGAATTTTAGTTGATCCTTCCCAGTAGTTATAGGTTGTTTTTCATATAGGGTTGTAACATCAAAATATATGAAGGTACTAAAAATGCTTGCTAATGAAATCATATACCAAAAGAAAAACTATGCCACAAGAGACCTAAATTATTTAAAAATAAGTAATCAGGTGTTAAATACTAGATATTAGAGATAAACTGTCCAGATACTTTGAGCAGCTATGAAAAGGATAGAACTATTCAGTGAGTTTTACTATAGGCTAGTAGTGTGTTCTAAAGATTCATAAAAATAATGTAAATTTTTTTCATTTTAAAAAAGTTGTTCAACTTTAAAGAGAATTCATAACCTATCTGATGCCACAGAAATAATAACCATAAAAGGCAGATTTAGAAAATATTAAATGACTCGTTAAGAATTCCATAACCTTAGGTAATGTCATTTAATCTCTTTACCTCGGTTTCCTACTTTATAAAGTAAAAATGACAGTTCTACTGACTTCAATTGTTGTTCTGATGATTCTATTGATTAATGAATGAAAAGTACCTAGAATAATGCTTGGTACATAGTAAGCTTTATTTATGTGTATAATTCCATTTCTGCTTTCCATCACAGAAAAATGATATTTGAATTCAAACTGCTAACAATATGCAAATATTTATGACACTATATGATTTTTTTATGTTGATTCTCTTGTTGCCTTTGTAAGACTGACTATATCTCTATGTGTGATACATCTTCTCTATTATCTTCATAAATCAAAAAATACTGATTACACGTCATAAATGGTGTAATTACTACTGTACAATCGTTAATATTAAATGCAAGCTATTAAGTGTGCTAAGCAATTCACTGGAGAACATAGAAAATTGAAGAACTGGGAGTTAAAGTCTATGAATAAAACAGAAGCCAGGAAATGACATTATCAGTATACTAAAACAACCAAAGACATTACAAAATTAGTTGAGATGGTAACACGTCCCAACTGACCGGCAATGGATGTGCTCTTTGTCCTCTAACTCGTACTAGAGCCTAGAATGACAGACAGCTATTGAGCAATTGATGTGGGATTGTGGCGGTGGGACTGCATTGTTCCTCTCTGCATTGCAGTTTAGATTTAAGTAACAAGTATGGTTGAACAGCACAGCTTCTCTCAGGCAGATGGGGAGAGGCGTGCGACCTGGTAGCTGAGAGAGCTTGGCATCAGAACTCAAAGAAAGAGCTGCTGGTCCTTTGTTTCTTTGGAAAGAAAGTGGCCTTCTGAATCAAAGAAGGGAAAAGGCAAATGAAAATCAAAATAGGAAGAGTCTGCAGAGGTGTCAGGTTGATTGCCTTTAGGCCATATTGGTTGTTTTTAAAAATAGACAGTGTATACAAAAAACTTGAATTCCAGCTTCTCAAGGAAAAGGGAATATATGTGAGAAATTAATTAACCTTATTGTGCTCATTTTCTTCATCTGTAAGTGCAAAAGCTTGGTGAAACATCATTCCATTCTGAAAGTCTACTTTATGACTAGCATTGTGTGTCAGACCTGTTGTGTTGATTGTGTCTGGTTAACACAGTTGATTACAGAAGTTGTCTACCATGTTCATGGCCACAGGATCTGTCCTCAGAAAGTTCAGTTAGTTTTGGACTGTTGACCTGCCAGTCATCTCATAAACATTGACCTTGGCTCATAAGAAAAATCAAAAGTGAAACTATATTGCTACTGGGAAAATATATTTCTTTTGAGAAAATGAAGCTGCAGCTGTCTTTCCCTGTGACTCACTAATGCAACCTTCACATATGGGCAGGACACAAAATCAGTTAGGCTATAACAGATGTCATTGCCTGAATGAGTTTGATTTTGTCATAAAATATGTAATTAATTTTTCACATAACAGTGTACAACCTTAAGCTGTACCACTTGTGTTATGTCATCTTGGAAGATATTCTTTCTCTGATACAGCGTCCTAGAATACCCTTCTTGTCATACACGGTGAGCACTTCACCCTGAGCCATATCCTATGCATGGCGTCCACAATAGAACCACAAAAGACATGTGGCTGGCAATAAATATTTAGTTAATAAAAGGATTTTACTTCCAGTATGTTTATTCTCTCTAGTTACTGATTGATAATAACGATTTGTGAATACTTATTCTATAAAAGCTCCCCAGATGTTAGTAATAATAGCTAACAAACATCAAATTTCTGGGCTGGGGATTTAGCTCAGTGGCGTAAATGCCTGCCTAGCAAAGGCGAGGTCGTGAGTTTGATCCCCAGTCCCAAAATAAAAACCCCAACAAATCAAACTTCTTATATACAAATATCTTAAATTTCATCTTGTGAGATTTGACTAATTTTTTGTGTGTGAGGTGTTCAAAAATTTAGAGCTAGGGGAGTGTTCTTGATTATGTCTCTGTTTTGGGTATCAGCGCTACTTTTATTTTAGAATTGGTTGGTTTTCTGAAAATTAAATCTTCCTTTCAAGTCATATAAATTCTGTAGGAATTTAAAATACCACAGATTTTTCATAGCATTATTTTAAATGATTATATTACAACAGATACATTTTGATAATATATAATATCGAGCAAATGAAATGAATCATTGAAACATAAAGTCTATGCTATAAAAATTTATCTTTTATCACAAATTCATTCTTGTGTCACACAAATCCTTTTTCCTAGTATTATTTAATCTTGATAAATGTTGCATTCTAAGTAACACTGATCATTTCTGAATCATAAATATCTTAGAGCCTAAGTTACTTTGTCACCTCAATCAATTCTGACTTCACACTCCTTCATTTATACATTATATTCTAGAACAGTATTCATTAGAAAGCACTTGTCTAAAATGGAAGAAAGCAAAACGTGTGCTACCTTTGCATAATATTTATATTGTTTAGTATCATGTTTTCATTAATTCCTTAGCCTTTATTTATATTATTTATATATAGTAGATTTTTCCAAAGCACTTCATCCAGTGAGTTCCTACTATAATGCACACTTTCTTGTATGGACAGTAAGTCTAATATGTTAAAACAACAGTCGAATAATATCTGACTCATATGCATGTTGCAATTTTAGGATTAAGAAATAAAGGGCAATTGAGATAATGTTTGTACTCTCAATAATCATCCAGTAGCAACAAAGAAAACTCCGTGAGGACTATGAACACTAGGCAAGAAGAACACGGCCAGACTGAGGATTTATAAGGCAGTACAAACAACATGCAATACTCCAAAAAAGTGAAATATTCACCTTGAGCTTTCAAAGTAGGAAAGGTTTTGAGGGCAAATGGCATTTATGTCAAACTTCATTAATAAAAATGATTCTGATAGATAAGAAAGGGATATAGACCAGAAAGTTAGATTGGTGTCAACTTTAAAGTATTTTAAATAATAACTAGATATTATTGCAGAAAATAGGGAAATATTGAAGATTTTTAGTTTCTAGGAAACTAGAAAGTGTTTCTTAGTTGTTATCAAGGGCTATAGTGGTCAAAGTTTAGCATGTAGCAAAATTCCCTGGAAAGCATTTTAAAACAGATTACTTGGTCCCATCCCCAGAGTGTCTGGTGTGATTACATCTCCAGTGTCTTAGAATTTGCTTTTTTTTAACTAGTTCTCAGATGATGTTCATGCCTGAAGGTTGGTGATCATAGGAATACTTGGCAGAGGAAGTATTACCAGCGTTCCCGTGTTCAGGGACTTCACAGAAGTACACACTGCACACTTCACAGAAGGGTGAAGCTCGTGATTCTCATTGGTCCCCTGTTCATATTAAACTTTGCTCTCAGATAGATACTCGCTTTATCCTCACCGGTGCCTTTGTATTTGTATTTGGAGAGCAATAGGTAGAACACCCAGCAGACTGGAGTTGACTTGAGCAGGCTAATTACTTATTTTCTAGGGACTCAGCAGTGTTTTCAGGGCATCTTTCTCTAGTTGGCAAAAGTTCAAATACTCCTGCTACAGCAGAACCTTAAGCACAAGTTCTCATAACTGAAAAACGCTGCCATAAGCCTGTTGTTTGCTCTGAATATAAGGAGATAAATGATTGTCCAATCTGAGCTGCACAGGGACGATTTGCTCTTTCTTTCTGCGTTGACTTTTCAGGCCCTGAGGCTGTTGGATAAATACCAAGAAGGCAATAAGAGCTTAGTTGTCCCACCATCAAAGAGGAAGCACCCTTTAGAATTGGTTTTTAAATACCTCAGGGTAATTCAGTGTGATAAATACCAGCACTATTCTACAATTCTGTCACAAACAAGGGATTATCTTTATTATTTCAATCCTTTTACTATCTCTTGCTGTAGTCTCAACAGAGTTTCTGAAGACAGAGAAGAGGCAGAATTCATTGCCTGGCACTAGCAATAAGATGATGTCTGACATTCAAGATGATAGGAGGATCCCAATTGTCTCCCTAGTTTGAAGTCTTATGACTTTTCAATATTTGATCTGTTATCAGCCCATCTAAGTAAGTTGTTTTTCACCCAAAATGCCACTTATTTATCTCATTCACTGTTTTTGGTTCATGAAATTTGTTTTGCTGAAGCTGTTTTTTCCTAATTTAGTATCCCTGGTTTGAGTATATGAAATACTAGTCTTTCTTATCAAACAATAGTCTTTCTGTGAATCCTTCCTTGATTCTTACAACATGAAGCGTGAACACAAAGAGAAAAATGTTTTATTTTTAAACCACTTTATTCTACCTGAGATTTTCATTAAAAATAACTGCAGTATTTATAACCTCAATTTGAAGCATTTTACTGCTAATTGCAGTGAGTTACGAAGAAATGTTTGTATGGGCCTTGCGCATGGACTAGCTGAATAGCTGAATAGTCATTTTTATTTCTCTCATCTCATCTGTCAAATGATAACTATCTAATTTGTCCCAAGATGTTATGGAAAATTTCAATAGTATAAAGGATAATAAAGATTAGCAAATTGGAAAGCAGGCTATAATGTTAGTTGCAGTTCCTTGTATTATTTGCAGTATCTTTTATGTAGTAATGATTTTAAAAACTTGTATTTTATAAAACTAAGAAGTTCATAGACATCTATCTATGAAATTAAAAGCTCTTAATTTTTCTGAGTACATAATGAGCAGGAGGAAAGATAAAAGAACTTGACATTTTGTTCCTATTACAAAGCCTGGGCAAATCACAAGTGCACATATGTATGTGAGACATATTTCTTTTGAGAAAAGTTTTTTAAGTTTTTTCTAAAAATATAGACATAAACAAGAAGCAAAGGAATACAAAGTATATTAAATGAAGTGTTGAGACTAAAAAAATGAGACTGCAAGGTGAGAGGTACAAACAAGGATCGGAAGTGAGATTGAAGGAAGATTCCAGTTCTTCTACTGTAAATGTGCCATATGATCCTCATCATTTGCAGTAATTAGGCTACCAGATTAGTTCTAAGCATTCTAAAAACAAAAACAAAAAACCAACATTTTACTTTAGGTCTAAGATCCCTCTACCCAGTATTACGAGAGTCACCCAAAAGGAGAAAAAGGATGAATTGTTCAAGAGAAGTGCAACTATTTCTGGAACTGAGATCAGAGGACACATCCGTCATTTGGCTTCTTTTTAGATGATGCATTTAATGTGGTGAACAATGGCATTCTTAGAATTACTGTATAATACAATTGGATGTTTCCCTCGATCAAAGGCATAGGCACCTTGCCATCCAGCAGCTCCGCAAGCTGTACCGCAGGGGCTCATTATTATTGAAATAGGTAACTTTTTCAGGGTGGCTTAATCAAAAGATACAATTTAAAAGGTCCAGAGAAAGGAAGACTGTGTTTTAGAGAAAATCCACTATAGATCGTGTTGTCCTAAGCTTTTGATGACTTCCGTCAAATGGTTAATGTGATGGCCAATGGCCTTTTTTCTGACTTAAGGACGTTGGATTGAATGGTCAGTCAAACAGGGCTGACAGAAACCTGTATCACAGTCTGTGCATCTCTCAAAATCAAGTAGGAGAGTTTATTTCAATGTAGGTAAAGAAGGAATTCTGCTGTAATTATCTGGAAAAACTCACATCACACTGTTAACAGTATTATTTCTGTGGTGTGGAGCATTGAAATGTGGGATGCCATTGGATAGTTTCCTCTTTTATTTTGTGTTTCTATTAAAAAATTTTACAGCATGATGTGTTGCTTTTATCATTTTTTTTAATCTTCTAGAATCTCACATCAAATCAAAACAAAACAAGACAAAAAAAGTAGTGAGTAGCTTGGATATCCTGAACAGCCTCCTCTGTCTGATTGGAAGCCCAGTGTTCTCAGTCACACAGATCTGTTGATGTCAGTTATGTGGACTACTGCAAGATAGCCATTCAATGATAGATATGTTCTGAAAATGCAAGCTACGTATAATTGTCCTGGTAATCCAAAATATAAACGGTCTTCCTAAACTTTCCAAGTCTTGTAATAAAGATTCATTCTGGACTTCGTTTCGTCCAGAGGATTTAAGAGTAGCTGGGTAGTTATTCTAAGACACATCTGAAAAAAAAGTGTAGTGTGTGAATGGGATGTTTGGTTGGCAGTAATTGGATGGAAACTAATGATATTTAGTGAGGGTGGGCTAGGCATGCTAAAGGTGCTACAATATATAATTTTACAAAACATAAATATCAAACTGCTTATAATACCAAAAGTTTCTTCACTGAGAAAGACTGTATTTAATAAGCTTATTTGGCATGAAAGAGGATAATGCACGATTCTCATTTACATCATGTAGAATGCTGATTATTCCAAATTTTTTTTTTCTTTTAAGCCATGGATACAGAGGATACCTGTTTTCTTGATAGTGTACTCAGTATCTATAAAGATAAAGCTGCTACCTCCTCAAATCAGAATATATTTTTATCTCCATAAGTTAAAAAAAATCCATTCATTTTTTCAAGACAAAAACCATGAACCTAAATTTTTATCATTTTAGCTACTCAGTATAGTTTCCTCAGTTTATTTCCAAAATCATGAACACTAAAAACCCAAAGTGAGGATATAATATAAAACATAAACCCAAAAATATTTAAAAATAGAGACATTTTTCTTTTACAATACAATAGAAATAAAAACAGTGAGTTAGAAGAATGAAGGTCAAACTAAAGAAAAGGGAGTCATGAACTAAAGTTGTAAAATACACTGTTGAATAGCATATAAAAGAGCTAGATAGTTGTGCCTTACAGTTTCTTTCAGTATTGATCTTCACCCCCAACCATGAGCACTCTTGTGTGCACACACAAGCATACGGTGCGCGCGCGTGCGCGCACACACACACACACACACACACACACACTCACACTGATGCTCTTCTGCTCAGCACCAGTCAGGGAATTACAGACAAAACATTTTTTTGATGAATTTTATTAATTTTAGTTGTGTCCAATTCTCTCCTTAACTACCAGTCTCTCCTTATCAAGTATCACTGTCTCACTTCCTCTTTCTACTTTCCAGTTTACCTTTTCTTTTAATCTATTTTAACACTTCCATCATTCTTTGTTGCATTTCTCCTAACAATGAAAAGAAAGACAACTCTGTGGAGAAATATTTTTGTGTGTATTTTAAAAATGTTTCAATTTGTAGATCAGTTAATGTATTCCTTTGTTTCTAAAAATAATATTTGATAAAGATAAATGTTAACATTTTTGTTTTAATTACTAATTTCTTTCTATGTTTACTACGAAAATTTGGAATATTGTTCTTCTGATACATTTGTTTTTGTAATATAAGTATACATATACCATAGACATTTTTCTACATGATAGAAATATGCAATGTTTTTTTTAACCATTCAGTATATATCTCATGTTTGCAATGAATATACACTATCATTATAATTAGAAAAACTAATGGAAATGTATTAGTTCTTTGGGATCAGTGATCATATCACAGAGATGATGTCCTTTGGAAAGCACTCTGTCCAGAGGGGAACATGCACCAGCCAGGCCCAGGTGCCCATTGCTGGCAGTGACAGAACAAGGGACTCCACCACAGACTGATCTTCTTAACTGCCTGAAATTTACTGCTTGTGTAATACATTTCCATTACATTTCATTTTATAGCAAAGAAGCAGATAGTCAACAATGAAACATGGCTCGTTTGAATCCTCTATAAATGACAAATGACACACTGTTTCCCAAAGAACTTGAAAATACTACATAGTTAAGAAATATGGTACTTTAAGTGAGAAGTTCAAAATAACTGCTAATGTTCCTTAACCAGAACTGCAAATACGCAACTAATAGAAGATTTTAAAAGTTTAGGTAAAAAAATGTGAACAGAATAAAATTCTTAAAATATAGCTTTGTTGCAAATACTTGATTTAATTTATTATTTTCATTAATTGGAATGAAAAAAGAACAAAATAGTATAAATAATAATGAATTATAATTGAATAAAAATGACCATGGTTCGTGAATTCTTTTTACCTAAATATTTCTTTTTTGAATTACCATTTGATTTGGTTCAAACATAGTTAGGTTTGCCCAGATAAAGTAAGAGAAATTCATCATTGTGTTTTTCCCACTTTTGTTCTGAATTCATTGTGCAGGTTCTATCCTGTGTCTTTTGCTTTAATTATAGTATCTAGTGAAAATGTAGGTAGCAGCCAGGGCTGATGGCACATCCCGATAATCCCAGCACTGGGGAGGCAGAGGCAGTGGGATTATGTGCTCAAGGCCAGCCTAGTATAGAGCATAGGACCCTTGTTCAAAACACAATAGGGACAGAACAAAAACTGTAGATGACATAGGAACAATATTTCATTAAGCAGAGAAAGGAAAAGAAGGAACTGAAGCATATTTCAGTGGTAGGGAAGAGAATGTAGTGACTAACAATAAGGCTGCTCAAAAAGTAGCCTTGAAGGAATCTTAGGTTCATCTGTGAACTCTAGACAGGCTAATTTTAGTAATGCTGACAGCTTAAAAACTTCTAATTTGTCAGTTCCACACAAGAATCATTGTGATATCCGTTAAGCCCAACAGGGAATACTGTTCTATGTTATACTAACATATGGTAGGCTGATTATTTACATTAGATATTTGGAACATATCTCCTATATCAGTATATTAAGCTAACGTTCTTTCCAACAGCCATAAAATAGTGAATTATATGGGAAGGATAAGATTATATTTGTCTGTTCTCTTATTGATGAAAAGTTAGGTGGTTCCTATTTTTTGCCGTGTTTAAAATATGTGTATATATGCACATACATATCCACAATGTATTTGCATCGATGATATAGATATCAATAATATGCATGAAATCACCCATATTATATATATAAAGAAAATTCTTAAATATACAAATTTGTAAATATGCATGTATGTAATATACAAATATAGATTGAATGTGTGTGTGTATATACACAGTATATATTTGATCAATTGTATCTATAGGAAGAATTACTAAAACTAGAAATACATACTGATGTATATACATAGTTTAAAATTTGGAAAATATTTATGTAATTAATTTAGTTGGTTATCTATATTTGTTGTCATGCATAGATAGGCTCACTTTACTCCAACATTTAAAACAACTTGTGTTCTAATATTTAGTACTTCAACTTTTATGTTTGCTTCTTTTACATAGCTTGAATCTATTGAAAATAAGGGAATAAGATGAGAATATAAATCTGCAATGAGAAAATCAAGACATTTAGTTAAATAGTACTTTTTCATGGTCATAGGTCTCAAAATATCTAAGTCAGTGATAGAAATAAATGCTGTGTGTAAGCTGGCTTAAGCCCAACCAATGTGTATTTTTAAAAATATTATTTTAATACTTTTTAATACTTATATTTTAATATATAAATATTAGGGCTGGGGATCTAGCTCAGTGGTCTAAGCACCTGCCTGGCAAGCGCAAGGTCGTGAGTTCAATCCCCGGTGCCACAAAAAATAAATAAATAAATAAATATTAAAATATTTATATATTTTAATACTTATAAATTTTGTTTATTCATTTATTCTAGATCTTTAATAAAAAGAAAATTTAAAGAAAAACGAATTCAACTTTTTAGAAGTCCTGACTTTTGAGCCACAGTCAATCTAATAACAGCCAAACATCAGAAAGTCAAATAGAACCAATGATTTAACTTACAAAAAGGTCTAAGATCCTTTATCATACACTTGATACTGAATATGTGTTTTGGGAAGGATATAATGCTAAATCTTACTACAAATATTAGCAGAGTAGAGAATTCAGATATAAAAACACAGTCTAAGAAGCAAGAGGAGTAATAAATAATGTTTAAAATATAAGCACAAAAGATGTGTGATATAACTTGGTTGGGGCTTATTGATAGAAGTTTTTGGAGTCAGAGAAATGATAAATTAGGCAAGGAAAATGCAAAAAAAAGGCAGGGCTTTCAAACCAGAGACAAAACATATTCCAGAAAAACCAGTTTACCATGCCAGGAGGAAAAAGAGAGTTCTAAGCATGTAACATTAGAAACCAGATTTGGAGAAAAATTGCTAAGAGCTTCCACTATTGGTTTTACATTTTCTAGTAGAGAGCTCCTGAAGGTGTGTGAAAAGATGAGAAACCATTATTTGTGGGGAGTTTTATTTGGCAGCAAGTATGTAATAGAACTTTATTTATTTATTTATTTATTTTCCCATGATATATAGTCAATCCTTACAACAGGATACAAATGAACATAGAAAAACCAATAACTTTTCTACACATGAATAAAGAACTACCTGAAAAAATCAGAAAAATAATTCCATACTATATGCAAGTTATACTTTAAAAATCTGACCTAAAAAAGACTACCAAGGAAAGATACATAGCAGCTCATTATCCTATTCTTTGGAACACGTGTATATTTTTATATTTCCATAATAAAACACTTTATTTTTATATGCCTGAAAAAATATATATAATAGCTTCAAAATATAATTGAATGCAATGTCTAAGATCAGCATAGCCAGGAGGTGAAAGACCTCTACAATGAAAATTATAGAATATTGATGAAAGAAATTGCATAAGATACTATAAAATGTAAATATCTTCCATTTTTATGGGCTAGCAAAAGTAATATTGCAAAGATGATCACATTGCCAAAAGAAACTTACTGATTCAATGCAAAATCTATCAAAATTCCAAAGACGTTCTTTAAACAATTAGAAAAACACTTCTAAAATTCTTATGGAAATTTAAAAAAAAAGACCTAGAATACCTAAAGCAGTCCTATGCATTAAAGAGCAAGGCATGAGGTTTCACAATGCTTGATTTCAAACTGAGTTATACAAAAAGCCATAGTAACACAAAAGCATAGTTTGATACAAAAAAGTCACATCGGCCAATGGAAAAAAATAGAGTACAGAAAATTAACACAACTACAGCCATCTGATTCTTGAGAAAGAGCTCAGAAACACTTGAGAAAAACTTCTTCAACAAATGGGGTTGGGGCAAGTGGACTTTTATAAGATGGAAACCTTTCTGTGTTGCTGATGGGAATATAAATTTGTACAGTGATTATGGAAATCAGTATGGAATTTTGTAAACAAACCAAAACAAAACTAAACTAAACACCTAAACAAACCTAAGAATAGAACTGCCATATTAGCCAACTATACCACTCTTTGGTACATACGCCAAAGAATTACTACACCCCAGTATAAAGAAACATGCATCCTATGTTTTCTGTGGCACATTTCACAGCAGCCAATATAGAATGAGCTTAGGTGCCTTGCAACAGGTGAGCAGATAAAGAAATTGTAACATATTTACACAAAGGAGTATTATTCAGTCATAAAAAAGAACTGAATTCTGTCATCTGCAGAAAACTGGATGAAACTGGAAATTAATCACACTGAGAAAAATCACCCAGATTCAAATAAGTTCAACACGTTTTTATTAATATGTGGAAAAGATGATGTGAAAATAAAAGGAAAATTATTATTAGACAAAGGGACAGGGGTAGGGCCGGGGATTTAGCTCAGTGGCCTAAGTGCCTGCCTAGCAAGTGGGAGGTCATGAGTTCCATCGCTGGTGCCGCAAAAAAAAAAAAAAAAGAGAACAGGGTTATGGGGGAAGGGATAATCGAGGTCAATGAGGATGATGAAAAAAGTCATTGTTCGTTGTATCATTAAGAGATCAGGATGTTGACATGAGTTGTAGTGAAAAGGTATCTATTACATTCCTTTAAGTAAAACAGCAAATGGTAAAACTGTGTATGTGGCATTGCTAATGTGTTATTTTCAAAATGAGCCCTCCTACATTGCTGGTGGGACTGTAAAGTAGGAAAGCAATTATAGAAATCAGTATAGAGATTCCTCAAACAAATAGCAATAGAAATTCCATTTGATCCAGCTAGTCTGTTTCTAGGTATCTTCACAAGAGTTAAAAACATCATATTACAGGGATACAGGTATGTCAATGTTCATAACAGCACAATTCATAATAACCAAATCTTATAAGCATCTTGTTTCCATCAACAGACAAATAAAATATGGTATTTATACATAAGAAAATACTACTCGATATCAAGAAGAATAAATTTGAGTCATTTGTAGGAAAATCGAATGCTTTTTGAAAACATAATATTAGGTGAAATAAATAAGATGCACAATCTTAAATGTCATGTGATTTGAGAAATCCAGAGTATAGATAAAGGGTAACATGAAAGATAGATGAAAGGAAACAGAAATAAATCTTTTGCAAATGGGAAGGGGACTGAGAGTTGGAGTGGGTCGAGGACATAAAAGAATTAAAATATGTTATGTACATGTACCCTACTGCCAACAATGAATGTAATAATTATGTTTCACAAACACAAAGTAAAAAAGAGAAATAAAAATGGAGGAAGAGGATATAGAACTAGGGAGGAAGGAGAGAAGAAGAGGAATATAAAGAATCAAGATATATTAAGTACATGTACCTAATTGGTGAGATGAATGTATACATTATGTATTGCAAACATATACAATTGAAAACATTTAAAAATTAATAATATTAATGTTAAAATACATTAATGTAAGATATATCAAGTAATTGTCTAGAATGGTGTCTTTTTGACTGAGTTAATCTGTCTCTTGGACTAGGATACCAAGTACAGTTTTCTTTTGTAACAATATTTTTGATTTATGCTATTTTAAAATGTTTCTGAGCAGACAAGATTAAGAATTGCTGTTTGAGAGTTGATGGATATGTAAATTAGCTTAATTGTAGCAGTGGTTTCACTGTATGTATCTCAAACATGATGAGGTATACCTTAAATATGTATAATTTAATTTGTCAATCATTTTGAATAAAAATACTCCCAAAAAACTAAAAATAGAAAAAAAAATCAGACCTTCCCATGGTAGTCCAAGGCTGTCATTTCTACCTTGGGAAGGTTTTTATGCTTATCATTTGAATTTTACTTAAAGAACTGCTTATTTGTATTGTTCTTCATACATTGTTTGTTTTGATTAGTGGCAGTTCAACAATCTTGCAAATGGTAAAATATGTGACATAATCTTGTCCTACATTCTTCTAGAGTAGTTTTTCTCCTCTAAACTAGCTTTACATTGTGTGCGATGTACTGGGGAAATGAGTAAAAACATTTTCTTCATGTCTGAAATTCAGGTCTAACTGTGGAAGAGGCATTCATCTCTTGCAGATAATTAGAAGCAAAGAATCCCCATGACTCTGCACAACTGATCCCTGGCTATGGACAGTGCCATCACTTGCAGTATTTGAGTTTGACATGACAGCTACCAGGTGTTACAGCCTTCCTTGTTTTTAAAGCAAACAGGAAAAAAAAAAGAGCACTTTCACAAATGAAGCAGAACAGATTCTGCCAGCATAAAATGTCTGGCTCACATTTTAACAAAGTAAATTCCAGCTGTTTTGACTAAGGACCGAACAACCTGTTTCACTCCACATGAATTGCACTGTTCCCCAAATCACTCACATGCGCCTCAGGTACTTGCGCAGCAGTGTGGATTCTTGTGAAGCTCCTGAGGCTGAACAGACGTTGTGTGACTGATTGAAATGGTCTCATCTGAGATCCACTTGAGAGTGCTTTGTGTATCAGAAAATATGCTTTTGAAATTATTTATGATCTTTTTTTGGGTGTGTTAATTAACTTTCTCCATTAACTTATATAATCTAAAGTAGAAGAAATAAAAAATATTGCCTTAATTTTCATGGTAGTTTTCATTTACTTTCTCTTTTCTTTATTTTTATTTTTTTTTTAATTTTGAAGAGAATATAACCAAACAAAATAAAACAGAATAGAGTCAATCACAACAAACCAATGAACATGGTACATGACTTCAAAACAAGGTAAAAGGCAATCAATAATGGCTACCATAATGCCTCTTGTTATTTTCAAAATAACTGCCCATACCATCAGGCATAAATAAAATCAAACAAATAGAACAGAATAAAACCAGTAAAAAAAAAAAAAAAACAAAGCAATACAAAAGTTCAAGATAATAGTAAAACAACAATGTCTACCATAATGCTTAATGCTTCTTGTAATCTGAATATTTGCCTATACCTTCAGACATAATACAGTCAAACAACACAGAATAAAGTAAAATCAATCAAAATGAAACTATGAAAGCAATACAGGGCTTCGAAACAAGACACTTGGAAATCCACGATAGCTGCAAGTACATATTTTGTTATCTTTGAAATAGCTGTCCATGCCACCACTATAATAAAATTAAACAAAATAGAATAAAACCAAACTAAACAGACCAATGGAGACAATATGAGTTTCAAATCATGATAATAGATTAGTAATGGCCACTGCTTTCCCTTTTTAGACAATTCCTCCCTTTTCACTTTCACCATAACGTATTGTGCATTTTGTAACTCCTTTAGTTTGTTATATACTAGGGAGACAACACGAAATTCACCCATGTGACTCTGAACCATTTCATCCATGAGCATGATCTCAAGTTGTATCCATTTACCTACAAGAGCCTTGAGGTTATCTTCCTTTATAGCTGAGTAGGTTTCCACCACATAAAATGCCATGTGTTTCTTATCCGTTCTGCAGTGGATGGTAAACTACCTCTACTTGTTTTTCTGGCTCCCTGTCACAAAGGGCATTGTTCTCTCTCCTTTGACTTTCAGTCTATGAGTTTTCTTTCTAGTTAAATGTGTTTCTTGTATAGAGCATATTGATGGATCCTGTCTCCTGATCCACTCTGCTTGTCTTTCTTTTTATTGGTGCATTGAGGCCATCTACATTAATAGTTATGGCCCTCTTGCACTGCATTGTCTCTGCCATGCTATTTTCCTGCCATT
>RJWT010003031.1:0-21307 GCA_004365215.1 Cuniculus paca | reverse complement strand
GGGTTGGTTTGGTGGTCATGAATTCCTTGAGTTGTTCTTTGTTGTGGAAGTATCTTGTTTCTCCATTAATTCTGAAAGAAAGTTTTTCAGGGTGCATCAGGCTGGGTAGGAAGTTGTTTTCTATCAGGACTTGCATTACTTCACTCCAGCCTCTTCTTAACTTGATGCTTTGTGTTGAGAAGTCTGCCATGATTCTGATGGATTTTCCTTTATAGGTGATCTGTTTCTTTTCTCTGTTAAATATTCTTTTTTTGCTCACATTTTTAATTCTTAAATTATGCTTTTTTGAGTTGTCTTGCAGTCTTATGGTTAATACATTGTGTCACCTTGAGAAGTTGAGAAGTTTAACTGAGAGACTCAGCAGGGAGCCAGGGTTCTTACTTTGTAAATATCCTTATCCTGTGCAAAGGAAGGCAAGGATATTTTGTGAGTGTTACACCCACCTGAAGAGGGGGTAGCCTGTGTACAATGTAAGGGTAGAGAAGAGGCTTGTGTTTGCCTCTTTTGCTCTGGCTGCTGCCTTGAAGTGCTGTCCCAGTGCCATGCCATCCTGCCTTGGAGCCAGCTGATCATGGACTGAAATCTCCAGAAACTGTGAGCTAAATAAACCTTTCCTTACTTCATTTTGGTGTCAGGTGTTTGTCTCAGCAACGAAGAAAAAGTAACCAAGACATGCAGCCATTGAGTTGTTACTTCCTGATTTCTTGTTATTTTTAAGAGATCTTTCCTTTGGTGATCACAAGCTGCAAACCTGTCTTCAAGGTTTGAAAGTCTATCTTCAGTTTCTTTCAAATGGTTAAACCAGCTTTCAATGGAGTTTTTAATTTCCTGGATATCTCTTTGAATCTGTTGCATGCATTCTAAATCTCTCTTATATTGTTCATTCATGATTTCCCTCATTTTCCTACACTCCTCTGTTTTTTATCTATGTCTTCTTTAGAGGTGCTTAGCAATTCTTTTATTATGTTTTTCATTTCTTCTTTTACCTGGGCTAGCATTTCTGTTCTAATTTTTCTTATAGCTTCATGAAGTTGTTTCTTTACTTCAGCTGACATCACTTCAGACATTTCAGGTGTGTGACACCCAATCTCTTCTGTGCTTACCTCTCCTGGACTTGTGCTGCTTGGGGTGGATGCAAGAGATTGCCTTTTGCTTCTTCATCTTGACATAGTCCTGGATTCTTCCAGACACGTGGGTAGTGGGGTCCCAAGCACTTCCGGCACTGGCTACAATTTCTCTGCAGTGAGACTGTTTGGCCCCCCTATAGCTGGTGGAGTGTGTGCAGGGGCAGGGCCACCCATGCTTCTGCACTGAGTTGGGTACTGGCCCACAGTGGCCCTTGGAGTGTGCGCAGTGGCAGTCCTGGGCTGGCGAGGAACCTACACAAAGGCTTCTGGAATGTGCACAGGGGCGGGACTCAGTCCAAGAAATTTCCAGGGGTCTGCACCCAGCTAGGAGCTGCTGGAGGAAGCTGGCAGCAGTTTTGGTTCCAGGCCTATCCTGCCTGACTCCAGAATGGCTCCTGGCTAATCACTCACTCCCGTGGGAGGACTGAGATGTCTGCACTCACTGCCAGCCAGCGCAGTCTTCCGTGTCCGCCACTCTTCCACCACTGTGTCTCTTTGCAGAGGCCTCTGGGGTCACCAGCAGTCAGTGTTACTGTGACCATGTGTCTCCAGGTTTCAACAGCTCCTCTCGCATGATAAGTCTGGCTCCAGGCTAAGGTGCCACCAGCTTCCACCTTCTTCAAGTTTTTCCTTTTACTCTCTCTGTGGCTTCAGTTCACATTTTAGATTCTTCCTAGGTCCAGGGGACCCACTTCCTTCCTTCTTGTCCTCTCCATGATGTGATATTCCAGCATCTGGACTGTATCTCTCAGAGAGACTGTTTACTTTGCTGCTTATTCTTTCACCATCTTCCCAGAAGTCATTTTCATTTACTTTCATTGAAGGTTTATTTTTAAAAGTAATTGAAGTAGATATATCCTTATTTGACTTATGTAAGCATATCTGTACATGAATTAGTGAGACTATAAAGATAAACTCAATTTTTCACTAATATTCGCTGCAGCCATCTAAAATTGTTCTTTTTGTTTTGCCATATTTTTATATGTTACCATTACCCAGTCCATTATTCTTGCAAGAAATTTGGGATTCTGGGAACTTTTGTTGGACCAAACAAGTTTTTAAAAATTTCCCGGCCTCATAACTTAACACTGACATAGTCACACAGTACATTTTTAAAGATGCAATCTCACGAGCTCACTGAACTGGTCGTGCACCCTTTGAAGGTGGTAGATTTCCACATGTTTCTTGAAGGTAGAGGATGCAGGAGTAGCACAACCATTCTTTGGGTGATAGACATTTGGGTTGTTTCCAAGATTTAGCTATTACAAACTGTGCTGCTCTATACATGGATGCTCATATATTGCTATGGTGATACATCACTCTTATACCAATTTACTAATGATACAGTACTAAATATGGCATTATATCATTTAATAGTGTTATATTCCCATGACAGTATTAATTTCCTTTGAACTATTTATGCTAACTACCAGAATGACTTTAAAAAGGTAAATGGCAGTGATTATAGCATATCATGTGTGAAATATGAGATTTTTTCAAATGTATGCTTATAATGATAAAATTGAAATTTCCTTTCCATCATTTGTTTACCTCAAACATTTAAAAACATTATTTTTTTTCCTTTTTTGTTCTTCAATTTACTATTTTGTTTATATTCTTTTCAAAAGGAGAACCTTAACTATAACATTAAAATGAAAATATAATTCCTATTATTTGATTATAGAGAGAATATATTCTTTTGGGTGGGTTATAATAAGATAGAAGGGTCGTAATGAATTTCTGATGTATAACTGCACATAATTATTTAATGACTTGATATCCCTCTGAAAAACATGATTCTACACTCTCCTTCACTCTGGTGATGGGAAAATTACTTCCTGAAGCCCAGCTCATGCTAAAATCTTTTTGTATTTTTCAAATTTACTGTCAGTCCAAAGTGGAATTATTTGTGACATTAGCTTGTTCTGGTGGAGTAGTTATTTCTTGTAGTAATTATACACTATAAAATCTCTAAAATGAAATGACAGCATGCACTGTGGTCATGGAAAGATCAAATAATGGGATTCTGTATAACTCTTTCTGAGGTCATCCCATGCTTAATGATCCATTACTAGCATAATAATAGCCTAGAAAAAACTATTAATGATAAAACTACAATATTAAACTAAGTTAGGGTATATTTGAAGCTTTTAACATATTTTGCAGATAAAACAGTATTTAAAGCATCACAATTGACCTGAGGGACACACTGGAGTAAATATATGTGCACCTTTATAGTTTTTCTTAATGTTAAGTAGGAATGATTGTCATTAATGTGTATCCATTTAATAAACTTATAAATGATAGGAAAGATCAGCACAATAAAAATGAATATGTAGTAGGTTTACACTAGGATACAAGTCAATTTCCACAGTTTAACCATGAAGGGTGAGTCCTGGTAACAATAAAAATACTTAGCAATACTACAGTAATTGCACCCAGTAATTGCGACTATTTGGGTAGTATCCATACACCTATTGGAGTCCTTACATGGTATATCCTGGGATTTTTTTTTTTTTTTTTTTTTTTTTTTTTGCGGCACCAGGGATTGAACTCACGACCTTGTGCTTGCCGGGCAGGCGTTTAGACTGCTGAGCTAGATCCCCAGCCCTTATCCTGGGATTATTTACCAATCATGAAACCAAACATTAAATAACTACCCAATGTCATGAAATAAGCAATTACAGTAGTGATGTCAGGAATTGAGTTTATCTAATTCTAGAGCCTGAATTTAGTAGAAACTCGTAGATGTATATGATTAGCAACAAACAAAAAAATGCCATTTTCAGAAACATTTGGTATCTTGACTGGATGGTAGTTCTCCTTTCTTACCTTTGTTACTTCTTTTAAAGTGTTAAGAGTCAGATTAAACAAAATATGTAAAGATATCCTCAGGACTACAGAAAAAAACATATATAAATTGGTGAACAGTAAATAAATTGTTTCACTCATTGTGGGTAAAGCAAATTTAACTGCACATCTGCACAAATGACCTACATAAAGAATGCACCTGCACTGAATAGCAATGAGAGAGCCTGCTCTTGGAGAATGTAAACAAGTATCAATTTCAGGCAATTATGTAATTTGATGATCTGTCTCTGTCTCTGTCTCTGTCTCTGTCTCTCTCTCTCTCTCTCTCTCTCTCTCTCTCTCTCTTCAGACAGGGTCTCACTATGCAGTTCAGGCTGGCATTGAACTCACTGCATAGCCCAGGCTGGCCTTGAACTTGCAGCGATTCTTCTGCCTCAGCCTCCCTAGTGCTGGGATTACAGTTGTACACCACCATGCCCAACTGAAATGGTTCTCTTAAGGAGGCAGAGAATAGAAGCGTAATGTCATTTGAAATTTAAGAAATATTTTCCCATTCCGTGCCTAACGTAACTTCATTTTTAGCTGGAACACAGTATGAATTATCACAAACCTGGGATATTGGCATAAGCTTTTAGTCATTTGTGCTTAACTCTGGTCAGAGTAGTCACCTTTCTGAACTTAATATATCTGTTCTCTCTCATAAGTTAAACTACTTTCTGCTTTACTTGGTTCATGAGTTTGTTTACGTAATAATGTTGCATGTTTTATGCATATACACATTTTTGTATATTCATGTATAGTCAGTCCTCCATGTGTGCTGATTCTACATCCAACCATTCAACCAATGGCCTACCATAAATATTTAGAAAAAAAAGTGCCTGTACCAAATATGTGCACTTTTTGTTGCCATTCTTCCCTTAGGAATAAAGTTTAACCACTGTCTGTATAACAATGACATTGTGTTAATTATTATAAGTAACCTAGAGATAATTTAAAGAGTGTATGAGGATATGCATAGGTTAGTACTATACCATTTTATAGAAAAGACTTGGGCACAGGCGGATTTTGGTGGCTACTGTAGGATCCATTAGGTTCCACTAACACCAGTTCCCACTACCGTTGTGAACACTGAAGGGTAGTCTACATATCGAGATCTGTCTATAATTCTATGTTTATTATGTATGTGTATAATTCAAAACAATAAATATATACCATCACTTAATAATCTATTATTTCTTTGTGCATATTGCTAAACTCTACTTAAAATAGTGCTTACATTGAAGTAACACCTTTCACTGCCAGACACCTATTGACTTGGTAGTACTATATCAATTTTATGCTATGCAAATTAAGTTTACCAAGGAACAAATACATAGACTTTGCAAAGTCACTTTGTCATTCTAAACAGCTTTGCTTTGTTTTGACTAGTAGAGCAACACATTCTTTGGAGAGAAGCCAGAAGTACTATAGGAAGTGGGAATGACAGATCAAACAGCAGAGGCCATACTATAAAAATGTAACCTGTGATTCATCTTCTGAGTCTCGAATCCCACTCAGTTTCATAGCACAGCTGAAGGTGAGGCTGGTCTTTCAAGGTTCGTGGCTCCTTTTTGAATAGCTATCTCCTAAGAACAAGAAATTCATAATACCTTTATTATTACCATGTCCTTCCTTTCTTAGAAAAATATTTTCAAACAAGAAAAGCATGGGGCTTTTTCTTGATTGCTGATTATTATCTCTAATGCTGTGCTTTTTGCAATTTTCTCTCATATCAAAGATATTTCTTTTCGGTGTGCACTTTGAGTGCTAGGTTTCTAAACTGGAAAATGTCATGATTTAGAGGTGTTAGTTCACATGTTTCTATTGGTTTTGAGAGGAAAGGTGTTTACAAAGGAGGTCTTACTAGGTAGTTACAAGGAGACAGAGCAGCTAAGGCTAAGCATATTAAAAATACATAAAGGAAATACATTCAAAATATAAATAGAAAAATCTGTACAAACTTAGTAGTTGTCACTTTACTTACAAGTTATCACTATGTTAAACTTGCAAAACTAATTCAAAAACCAATAAGAGCATTTCCTGAGTAAAATGCACAAAAATGTAGTTTGCTGGTGGAAATGTGAATTCTCATGAACCATTTTGGAAAGCATTCAGCCAATATCCATTGCATATATAGATTACATATATATGTATAGACTACATATATATGTATAGGTTACATAGATTACATATGTATATATACAGATATAGAATATAGATAGATAGATCTTTGGTCTGCCAACCCCCTCTTCAAAATCCATCACATAGATGATAGACTAAAAATGCATAATGATTTATGTACAGTGTCACTAATAGTGACAAAATTTAAAAAGAAAATAATTTATGATCAACCAGTGTTGGAATAGCTGGGTAAATTTTGGTGTACTCACATCATAAGATATAACATATCCCGAAAGGAACAAAGGTCATGCTGTTAATTTTCTTGCAGAATGGACACTATTCACAAAAAGATATGTATACATTCAAAAGATAATATTACTGGACTCATTTTATGAGCACCGAGTGAATATTTTAATTTGTGTATTCTATCACAAATGTTGCTTTCCTCTCTGTAAATATTAAAGAATACTTTTCCAAATTTAATATGTACCAAATAAATTGTTATAATAGTGACATTTTACCAGAGATGATATTTTATTTTTCAATTAATATTGTACTTGGATAATTACATTTAAAATTGTAACACAGAAAGACATTCAATTCATAGGAAAAATTCTATTTTATGTTTTATCAAAAATGTACAATCAAATTTTTAGAATTTATATGACAGTTTCATAATTATTTGATATAAATTCTTTATATAATTGTTAGGAAATGGATTTTATGGAAAACAAAATATTATTTAACTGATTGCAATTTTATATATAAAATCAGGAATGTAATCTTAATTTTAGCAGTTTATACACTATCATTGTTTTGAAATGACTAGAAAGAGTAACATAGCACTGATTAACACAGAACTGATTTTTTAAAACTTTTTTTAGTCATTCTCTACTCAAGTTGGTGGATTCATGAGTAAAAACTGAGTGCCAACAAAATAAAAAGAGGTCTAATATGCTGAAGAAAATTACTATGCGATAATATGAACTCTTAAATTATTCATATTAACCAGTGTAAAGTACTTTGATTCTGAAGATCTATATTGAAACACTGCAATGCATAAATACCTAAGGAATATTAAAACAAAGGAGATATAAACTGAAATCCAAAGAAATTCAAGCATAACTTTATTGTAATACTTGAAACTACCATGGATATTTAATGGTAGAGTTAAGATTTCACACACAATTCTGACCCTTGCATTTTTACAAACTTTATTTGGAAGTTATTATTATGCAATATGCTTTTGCATCTTCCCCAAATCAAATTTCAGAAATTTCTACATCTTCTGTATGTACTTAAAAATTTTAAGTGCTCTTGTTTAATATTCGAATTTCATTTATGATGTATGCTTTTCTATTTCCAAATAACATGAAGGAGGGCTAGGTATATAGTGGCACAGTGTCTGCCTGGCAGGCATGAGGTCCTGAGTTCTATACCTGGTGCCCCCCCACCAATAAAAACCAAATTGCATGAAAGATGGCTTACAATGATTTTTGTAATCGTATATGTTAAAGATCATAACTTAGAAAAGTAGAAAAAATAGCACAATAAACTCCTAAACATACTACAGACTCTGACTTAAAAGTCTCAATTTATGGTTTTATTTATTTATTTTTGCAGTACTAGGGGTTAAAACCAGGGTAGGCTACATCTTTAGGTGGTTTCAAAATTACGATCCTTCTGGCTCAGCCTCCCAAACAACTGGGAATACAGGCATGTACCACCATGCCTAGTTGACTTTTTAACTCTATGATCATGCAAAAGCAATAGGCATTCAGTAGAAATCGTCTCTTGATTAAAATTTTTATGAGTATGTGTTTGCATTACATAATGGTTACATTCTTCATAGGGTGTTGGTACATGTACATAGACTATCTTAATGTTTTATGACCACTTCCCCTTCTCTCTTTTCCTTTGCCCTTTGTCTCTTGATCCCATTATTTGCATAAGACCTATTTCCTTATTTCTTACTACCTGTCCTTTATTTAGCCCTTTCAATTACTTGTTCTTTCAGCTTCTTATGTAAGTAAAGCTTTGATATTTAAGAGAGAGTGTCTGATTATTTCAATTAATATATGGTTTCCAGGTGCATCCATTTTTCCACAGATGACAAAATCTATCCTTTATGGTAGAATAGTATTGCTCTGTTGTATTTTCTTTTCCTTTCATTTATTGATAGACATATGAGCCTTGAATTTTCTTCTTTTCCTGGGCTACTCCTGCGTGTTGTGATCAAGGTGACTCTGGACAGTGATAGCACAGTGCAGCTCCCAGTCAACCACTGGATACTGAGGATGAACTACCAATGTTTATATTGTATAATTTTATATTATTTTATTTTATTAATTTGTTTTGAAAAGAATACATCCAAACAAAATAAAACAGAGTAGAGTCAATCACAACAAAACAATGAACATGGTACATGACTTTTAAACAGGGTAAAATGCAATCAGTAATGGCTACCATAATGCCTCTTGTTGTCTTCAAAATAACTGCCCATACCATCAGAAATAAATAAAATCAAACAAAATAGAACAAAATAAAACCAGTAAAAAAAACAAAAAAAAAGCAAAACAATGAAAGCAATACAGAACTTCAAGATACTAGTAAAACAGCAGTGGCTAATATAATGCTTCCTATTATCTTCAGAATAATTGCCTACACCTTCAGACATAATACAATCAAACAACACAGAATAGAGTAAAATCAGTCAAAGCAAAACAATGAAAGCAATACAGGGTTTCAAAACAAGATAGTTGGACATCGTCGATGCCTGCAATTATATATTTTATCTTTGAAATAGCTGTCCATGCCATCAAGTATAATAAAATCAAACAAAACAGAATAAAACAAAACTAATCAGAACAATGAAGACAATATGAGTTTCAAATCATGATAATAGATTAACAGTGGCCACTTCCTTCCCTTTTTAGATAATTCCTCCCCTTTGACTTTCCCAATATGTATTGTGCATTTTGGATTCCACTAACTCCTTTAGTTTGTTATACTAGGGACATCATGAAATTCACCCATGTTACTCTGAACTATGTCATCCATGAGCATGATCTCCAATTGCCTCCATCCACTTACAAGAGCCTTGAGGTTATCTTCCTTTAGCTGAGTAGGTTTCCACCACATAAAATGCCATGTGTTTCTTATCCATTCTGCAGTTGATGGTAAACTACCTCTACTTGCTTTTCTGGCTCTCTGTCACAAAGGGCATTGTTCTCTCTCCTTTGACTTTCAGTCTATGAGTTTTCTTTCTAGTTAAATGTGTTCCTTGTATGGAGCATATTGATGGATCCTGTCTCCTGATCCACTCTTCCTCTGTTTCTTTCTGTTGGTGCATTGAGGCCATCTACATTAATAGTTATGGCCCTCTTGCACTGCATTGTCTCTGCCATGCTATTTTCCTGCCATTGGCTCCCTATTTTTCCCCTCCATTCAATCAACTGCCCTCACTTGATTGTCCCACACTGCCATTGTTCCTGAGACCATGGTCATTTTTATCTCTCCAGAATGTCCTTTAGTATTCTTTGTAGGGTTGGTTTGGGGGTCATGAATTCCTTCAGTTATTCTTTGTCATGGAAGTATCTTGTTTCTCTATTAATTCTGAAAGAAAGTTTTGCAGGGTGCATCAGACTGGGTTGGAAGTTGTTTTCTTTCAGGACTTGCAATACTTCACTCCAGCCTCTTCTTTACTTGATGGTTTGTGTTGAGAAGACTACCATGAACCTGATAGATTTTCCTTTATGGGTGATCTGTTTCTTTTCTCTAACAGCATTTAATATTCTGCTCTTGAGTTGAATTTCTGGGATCTTGATTATTATATGTCTGGGTGTAGATTTGTTTTGGTTATGGCTAGGTTGAGTTCTATATGCCTCACTTATTTGAATGTCACTTTCTTTTTCTATGCTTGGGAAGTTGTCAGAAATTATTTCTGTAAATAGGGTCCTGATGACATTTGTCTTGACCCCTGCTTTTTCACTCACATTTTTAATTCCTGAGTTACATTTTTTTGAATTGTCTTGCAGTTGTTGAATTGTCTTCAAGGTTTGAAAGTCTGTCTTCAGTTTCTTTCAAGTGGTTATGTCAGCTTTCAATGGAGTTTTTAATTTCCTGGATATCTCTTTGAGTCTCTTCCATGCATTCTAAATATCTTTTATATTGTTCATTCATGGTTTCCCTCATTTTCCTATGCTCCTCTATTTTTTTTATCAATGTCTTCTTTAGAGATGCTTAGTATTCTTTTATCATGTTTTTCATTTCTTCGTTTACCTTGGATAGAATATCTGTTCTAATTTCTCTTATAGCTTCATGAAGTTGTTTCTTTGCTTCAGTTGACATCACTTCAGACATTTCAGGTGTGCAACTCCCAATCTCTTCTGTGTTGACCTCTCCTGGACTTGCACTGCTTGAGTTGGAAGCCAGATATTGCCTTTTCCTTTTTTGTCTTGACATATTCCTGGTTTCTTCAGACATGTGGGTAGTGGGGTCTCAAGCACTTCCAGCACTGGCTATAATTTCTCTGAAGTGAGACTGTTTGGTTTTTCTAGCTAGTACTGGCTATGGGCATCTGATGGTGGGCACCTGTGCTTCTGCACTGAGCTGGGTAGTAGCCCACAAGGGCCCTTGGAGTTTTCACGGGAACAGAGCCAGTCATGGCCTGTGGATCTAAGCTGGTTAAGAACCTATGTGATGTTGTCTGGAATGCACACGGGAGCAGGACTCAGTCCAAGCAACTTCTGTGAGTCCGCACCCAAACTGGAGCTGCTAGAAGAAGCTGGCAGCAGTCTTGGCCCCAGCTTATCCTGCCCAACTCCAAATGGCTCCCAGTCGATTTCTCTCCCCCAAGGGAGGACTGAGTCCATTGCACTCACTGCCAGCCAGTGCAGACCTCTGTGTCTGCCACTGTCTTCCATCACTGTACTTCTCCTCAGAGACCTCTGGGGTGTCAACCGCCACCATGACCATGCGTCCCCAGGCTCAACAGCTCTCTTGCAGGTTGAGTCCAGCCCCCGGCTAAGTCACCACCAGCTACCACCTTCTTCTTCCTTTAAATTTTTCTTTTTACTCTCTCTGTGGGCTTCAATTCATATTTTAGATTCTTCCTGGGTCCAGGGGACCTACCTCCTTCCTTCTTGTTTTCCCCATGATGCTATATTCCAGCATCTGAACTGTTTCTCTTAGAGAGTCTGTTTACTCTGCTGCTTACTGTTCCACCATCTTTCTGGAAGTTCCTTACATTGTATAATTTTAAAAATAGTTTTGAGATACAGATATTCAATAAATAGCATAGGACATATTAAACACTTCACTATAAAATGGCCTTTGTATTAGATCACCCCAGTATTTAGAGCACTCCAGGGGAACAGAATCAATAGGAAAAATTGTGTAAAAAATTAAAATTATGCAAGGGATTTATTAGGTAGGATTTCATGATAAGAGGCAGAGAGGAGAGAACTGTCTTGAGTAGAGGAGAGATCCTGTCAGAGACACTCAGAAAAGTCACTAAAATACAGGAATTTGGAAGTGGTGTAGAGAATTTCACCCTGAAATGGAAAATTAATCTAAAAAATTAAATATCAAACCAAATACCTGAGTAGTCACAATGGGGAAATGGAGGCTCCAGTGGTGATCTACCTCATCCTTACCCCACCGCACCAGGAGCAACCATCATCAGAACATCCCTGACAGCCTGGTGGGCTGAACAAGCACAGCAGAAAGTAGAAGAGTGGGACAGACTCTGTGTATGCTGTACCAGTTCCTTCTCCCCTCACCCCTCCAACACTGGGAAATGCTACATCCCTGAGGGATCCTCTCTAGCACTTCCATAGGCAAAGGAAGCTTTGCACCCTCCCAACTGGAGGAGAGGGACAATAAAAAAATGAATGGTGCCTACCAAGTCCACCTAGTGACCACCTGATGAGTCTACCCAGCACCTGCCTGCCCAGTAAGCCACTGTGCTTGTGGGGATGAGTACCAAAGCCAAGCCAAGGGACCATGTCAGACTCTACCTCCTGGCTGGAGGATGTAATTCATGAGAGTGTTGTCAGTTTGGGGTTTGAGGGAAAGGGAAAAGAGGGGAAATTGGCGTGGTTGCCTGCAATCAGCACAACTAAAACAAGAAGGATTTGTGTGGGCACTCAGCTTTATAGCTTAGTGTTTTCTTGAAATTACACATCATTGCTTGTTGAAGTGTTTGATCTGGGTCCTTGTCATTTTTTTTTCATTACTTTTTACCTTTTCACTTTGATTTAGTAGTTGTTTATTTTCTCACTCTCTTCTCATCTTTCTGTTTCCAATTCTATAGCAATACTATTATAGCAATACTATTTTCTTATTTTAATGTTTTCCCCCTATATTCTGCTTTCTCTCAATCATTCCTGTCTCTTCTCTAATACTAAGGTTATGTTCTCCCTGTTCTATACTTTTTGCTCTTCTTTATCTTTCCTGGGCTCCTTGTCTTCCCCTGCCTCTTCTCTAACTTACAAGTTCAAAAATATATCAACAGCTCTTCTCAGACCCAAATTACTCTTATTCTCTCCTTCTACATCTCGTCACTGCTGCCACAAATAACTTTTTTAAACCCTCAGTACTAATCTTTCACTGCAGTATGAACCCCAATTTAATTTTCTATACCTATTATTATTTCTCCTAGATACCTGTCCCTCTACTGACTTACCTTCCTCATTCATCCATCATTGCATATCTTCTATTCTCCTTCCTCATCACAGACTAACTGTTAATAGCTATGTGGTAACAGGTTGTGGAGAGTATTCAATAAACATGAAAGTATAAATACAAGGTTCAACACATATAATAGTTGTACAGTCAGATCTGTTGATACTGTTGTAATTCATAGTAATTCTTTCCTTGCAACATAGTGGCAGGATTCAAAACATTTAAATTAAATAGCTAAAGGGATGGACACTATCTCTAGACAAATAAAGCCATGAATATCACTGGAATGTAGACTCTTAACTGAACAGATCTTCATATAAATTACAATTAACTCTAACTGACCTCAACCCTCTGCAACAAAACACCACAATATATAAAAATATGAGACTACCACAGGGCTGCACAGCTATCCTAATTCCTCCAATATAGATGAATGGGGAACTAAGGGAGAAAAAAAAAGCAAAAACCAGGTAGAAAGACTTTACAAATTGATGAAATTAGAGTTAAAGAAACTTGACAAGTTTAAAGAGCACATGACCAAAAAGTTCATGGAATTATCATACATGACTGTGGTGGATTACCTAATGGTCAATTTATAACACCCAGCTGAACTGCATCATCATGGCGCTGTGTGTAGATGGTCCACCTGAGGCTTGTTGTCAGCAGCGTAGAAAGAACTGGAGGGGAAGATGGTATGCTGCTTATTCCCCTGGAGAAGCTTGTCATGCTGGTTTTCCTGATATGAACTCAGCAGTTCTCATGATTGGTGGAGTTCAGGTCCTTGCCATTGCTGGGATTGGTATAGTTCTCTTCAAGGAAGCTCTGGTGCTTACCTTGAGTGTCACTTCCTGGCTCCAGTGCAGATCCCTCAACTACTGGCACAGATCCTTCAGCCTGCTGAAACAGACTTTCTAGCTTCCACTGCTGACTTTTGGGCCTTTCCAGTGCAGATCCTTTACACAGACTTGCATGAGACATTGTCATGGGCTTTAGGACTCCAGCTGGACTTGTGGAGGACATTGCCATGGGCTCTAGCTCTTCAGATGAACTCCTGTGGGACACTGTTATAGGATCCAGGTTCTCAGCTGGATTTTTTGGGTCTCTAGTGTGTGGAAAAATTTTTTGAATTCTTCTGAATTTGACTTTTGGGTGACTATTATAAAATAATGCTATAAATTATGTGTCCTGTATTAAATACATTTCCTTGCAAACTCTGCCTACAGAAATGATCAGTGTGGAAATGGAATAAATAAAAACTTGGAAGAGCTAACCAAAACAGTTCAAAACATGAAATCATAAATTTAATCAAAGATATATAGTTTATGAAAAGATATCAGATAGAAATGCCAGAAATAAAGAATTGTTCAGAATTCATAAATTGTAGAAATCACTATTTTGAGGAGAGAGTTTCTGAAATTGGTAACAAATAAAATAGTAGTTAAAACAAATTACTGAGAGAAGCCTTAAAAAATGATAAGAGAATAAGAAAAATGCACCTAACAGCTACTAGACAATGCTGAGAAGAACAACATAAGGATAACTGGATTAGAGAGAAACTAAAACAACATACAAAGTATAAAATTTATTTATAGAAATCATAATAGAAAATCATCCCAGTAAATGGGAAAATTCAATATACAGTTAAGCAAAGCTTACAGAACATCAACTCACTACAGTGAAAGAAGAGGTTTTTCATTACACATCTTAGTCAAAAGTTTAGATGTCCAACATAAAGTCAGAATTTTAAAAGCTATCACAGAAAACCCCAAAATCAGGTATAAAGGTAAACATTAGGGTTACAACATATTTCTCAACAAAAAACTTAAAGGCTGGGAGAGCCACAAGTGAAATATTTCAAATCATGAAAGCAAACAATTTACAATCCAGATTAACATACTTCATAAAATTTTCAAAGTGGGGAAATAAGGACATTCTGTGAAAAAGAACAACCTAAGAGATTTATGAACATAAAACCAGCACTCCAGAAAATACTGAAGAATATTCTGGACAAAGACAAGGAAGCAAACAAAGTAAAAAATTCAGATGGAATAAATACATTAAGCAAGGCAAGTATAATTTTAAAAAAGAAAAAAAAGAAAACCAAAGGAGTCATCAATAGAAAAAGAATGCAATGTCAGGAATAAATCAACATCTTTCAGTAATAACTCAATGTGAGTGGCTTCACCTCTCATTAACAGACTGGCAGACTGGTTCAGAAAACATGATTTAACAGTCTGTCACATTCAAGAAACAAATGCTATTCAAAATGGTTTCCATAGAAAACAATCAAAAGATGGAAAACAAATTTTCATGCACTCATACCCTTAAAGCAATTTTATTCTCAGATAAAGTATATTTCAATCTAAAACTGATAACAAAAAACAAGATCACTATATACTAGTTAGTGAACAATGAAACAGGAAGAGGCAACACTTGTAAATATATATGCACCAAATACTGGAGCACCTATTTTTATAAAACAAATTCTGCTGGACACAAAGATCAAACACCAATACAATCATAGTGGGTGATCTCAATCCCCCACTTTCACAAAGAGACAGATCAACTAAACAAAAAAATCTACAAAAATATCATAGCTAAACTATAGCCTTGAACAAATGTACTTAATAGCTATTTGGACATTGCTTTACCCTACTGCAAAAGAATAAACATTTTTTTCAGAAGCACATGAAAGTGTCTCCAAAATACATCTGAAACTCATCCACGAAACTGGTATACATAATTACAAAAGAATCAAAGTTACTCCATGTTTACTATGAGACCATTGTGCATTGAAACTAGTAATCAATCAGTGTAGAAACCACAGCTAATATGAATACCTGGAAACTTAATAGCAATAACAATAATGATGACAATAACAACAACAATAATAATAACTCTGGAACACCAATTGGTCACATAATAAATTCAGAAAAATAAATCTAGAAAAAAACTAATTTCTAGAATCAAACTACATAACATTACAGCACACCAGAACCTGTGGGACACAATGAAAGCAGTTCTAACAGGAAAGCTTATTGCAATCAATGCTCGCATTAGAAAATCAAAGTGAACTCAATTAACTAGCTCAATGAGGAACCTCAAGATACTGAAAATACAACAGTCCAAACACAAACTAAACTAAAGGAGGAAAATCATAAAGATCAGGGTGGAAATTGATGAAATTGAGACAAAAATAATATGAATAATAAATCAAGGAGCCAAGTCTTTGAAAGAATAAACAAAAAGTTACACTCTTATTAAAGTTACTAAGAGAGAGAGAGAGGACTCATTGCAATTTTAAAAAAAGGTGAAATCAGGATGGATACCATTGAAAATCAGAAGATATTAACTATAATGCTATGAAAAATCATATTCTAATAAACTAAAAATTTTTTTAAAAAGCAGACAGTTTTCTAGATTGTTATGAATTACCAAAACTAAATCAAGAAGACATAAAAATGCTGAACAATCCAAGAACAATGAAATTGAGGCAGTAATAAAATCCTACCAAATAAGAAAAGCACAGGACCTGATGATTTCACAGCTGAATTTCACAAGACCTTTAAGAACATTATAATGCCAATACTCCTTGATTTCTTCAATTACATTGAAAGGAAAGGAGTACTTTCAAACTCATTTCTGGATGCAGCGTCACCCTGCTTCCCCAAATTAGACAAAAGCCTAACTAAAAGAGAAAATTATAGCGCAAACTCTTTAGTAAACATAGATGCAAAAATCCTCAATAAAATATTGACAAATAGCATGTAACATATCATGAAAAGTATCATACCTAATGTCCAAGTAGCTTTCATCCCAGGGTTGCAGTGATAGTTGAGAATATACAAAACAAGGTGATAAACCACATAAACAGAAGGATGGGGGAAAAGCCCACATGGTCATATCAGTAGATGTGAAAATGCTTTTGACAAAATGCAACCCCCATTTATGATAAAAACTCTGAAGAAAACAGGTATAGCAGGACATTTCCTAAATCTGATAAAAGCTATGTATGACAATCCAATGATCAAAATCATATTAAATTCGTTAAACTGAAAGCTTTTCTTCCAAATAAGGAGCATGACAGAAATGGCCACTATCACCATTTCTATTCAGTATAGTACTCAAAATATTAGTCAGAGAAATAAGACAAGAGAAACAAAAGAAAAGGATGCATATAAGAAAGGAAGAAATCAAATTATCATTAATTGTAGATGACATGATCCTCTACTTAGAAGACCCAAAAAAATCCACCCAAAGAATCCTAGAATTAATAAACTAATTGAGCAGTGTAGCAGGATACAAAATTAACACCAAAAAACAGTAGCATCTTTGAACACCAATGTTGAACACAATAAGAAAGAAATCATGATGACAATACTGTTCATAGTAATATCAAGAAAAATTAAATACCTAGAAATTAACCTAACCAGGTAAGTGGAAGTCCTCTATAAAGAAAACTACAGTACTCTGTAAAATGGCATTGAAGAAGAAATCAGAAAATAGAAAGATGTCCTCTGTGACTTGATAGGCAAAGCCAATATTATCAGTATGGCCACATAATATATAGATGTATTTCAACCTCAGTCTAAATACCTACAGCATTCCTCACAGAGCTAGAGAAACTATCCTAAAAGTCACATGGAACCAGAGGAAACTCACAATAGCAGACAACATCCATGACAACAACAGCAAAATTGGAAGTGTCAAAGTACCTGACTTCGAGTTGTACAACAAAGGTATAGTTATAAAAATGGCACAGCATTGGCACAAAAACAGACACATGGATCAACGGAACATAATACAGAAACAACTCCAGACACATCCAACTATTTGATTTTTGATGAAGGGAGTTAGAACACTTGCCTCTTAGTCAAATGGTGCTGGGAAACTTGCTATCCATGTGCAAAAGATTAAGCTTGGACTCATATCTCTCACCTTGCACTAAAATAATATCAAAATGGCCCAAATATCTAAATATTTAAACAGAAACAACTTAGTAGAAGATGAACTAGGTAAAACTCTTGAAGTCACAGGTATAGGCATGGACTTCCTGAACAGAGCTCCAGTTGCACAATAGCAGCCAGAATCAGCAAATGGGATTATATCCAATTAAAAAGCATCTGCTCAGCAAAATAACAATCAACAGAGTGAGGAGACAGCTTACAGAATGGGAAAAAATTTGGCCAGCTTTTCCTCACACAGAGAATTAGTATTTAGAATATATAAAGAACTCAGAGAGTTAGATCTCATAAAATTAAAGAACCAATCAAAAAATAGGCAAGTGAAATGAATAGACACATCTCAGAAAAAGAAGTACAAATGGCAATAAATATTAAGAAAAAATGTTCAGTATCACTTGCCATTAGAGAAATGCAAATTGAAACAAAATCAGGATTTCATCTTCCACCAGAAAAAATGGAAATCATCAAGAAATCAAACAATGACAAATGCGGGTGTGTCCACTATGATGAGGGATCAGCACAGAGGCAGCAGAGTTTGTGGTGACTGTCTTCGTGTAGGACAGCTGAAGGACCCAAGAACTGCTTTTCACAAAAAAATGACAGCCACAGAACAAGGGGGAGAAAGGATGAGACAGTAGTCCAAGGTCAGAGTCATGTAACATCACCGTAGAATTGTGAGTGTAACTCTGCATTGGAATGCTGAAAAAATTGTAGTCTGTTGTCCCAGTGTGATAGCAAAGCCTGGATCTCTTTCTAAAATTAGGGACCCTTTCTTCTTCTTTCCCATTTATCAGATTCAGGTTACCAACCTGTTGGCTGGTGCCACCCAAATCCAGAGTCAGTCTTCTCCCCTCAGTTTTCTGACCTGCATGTGAGTCGTACATAGGCACTTAGTACTGTGCTCCACTGATCTGCTAGGTATTTCTTAATCATTTCAAGTTGACATACCATGATGAATGATTACAATGCATCCTTTGTCAAACTGACAGACAGTTCTCCTTAAACCATGCTTAATCTCCAGATACAATAGCGAGTCTGTATTTATAACTGTCATCATACATACATTCTGTGTACAAATGGAAACACACTGATTCCATCTTCAGAATAGAAGATAGAGGCGTTCTTAGGATGATACTTTATTTTCCCCTGACATTCTATGATTCAGATGTAATGTAGATTTAGCAATATGTAAGTACCAATATTAAGTCAATCAATGTCATATTACAAAGAAAGAAAACAAAGATACCTCCTTAACATATGTGTATATCCGTGCAAGCATACTAACAAGATAGTAGAAATCCTTGTGACAGTAATCATCATTTCTTTGTAACTGTTCACATGATCATAGCTGGTATTTATAACTACATTTTACCCATGACTACTACCCATTCTGTAACCCACTGGTCTTCAGCAAACGCCTGTAGAGATCTTACTTGTATAGCTGGAAAAGTGACTCCTACCTTCATTTCTGAAGGTTCTGGGCTCTTTTTCCTCCTGCCTGGATTGGGTTGTTGTAGTTTTCCACTGATTTCAATCATAGGGCATGGTAATACTAGGAGACACCTGAGTTTTCTGGGGTTTCCTGCACTCCTAACATAGCCTCCCTTACCTTCATTATGAAATAGTAGTCCAAAATCCCTTTGGTAGTCTGTATCACTAATCCCCACCAATGCCGCAACTTCTTTTTATTTTGTTGACTCAGAGGCACGGGGCGCCCAGAATAACCAGGGAGAAGTCTTAGTTTCATATTCAATGGAATCATTATTGCACCTCCTAGAAGAAGTCTTCCCCTTTCTGCAACTGAGATTTCTAAGCCAGCAAGCAGAACACAAGGTCACAGGAAAACAAAGCAAAATTTTGCTAGTGGACCACTACAGGTAATGGTGAGTGATATTATTTCTATTTCCAACCCTTGATTCCTGGTCAGTAAGTCCAGTTTATGAGATAAATAGTACTATATATTCTAATATATAAGCTGATTCAGAGGGAATACATCTTTCTCGAGAACTTTGCCCCATGCCTGCAAGGTATTACTACCTAACTGGTGCTGTAATTGCATCTTCAGAAGACAACTGCACCATTCTATCAATCCAGTTCATTTTTGGTGATGGGGAACATGGTAAAGTCACTGAATTCCATTTACATGAATCCTCATCTTTGACATAAAGTGCATTCCTTGGTAGAAGCAATGCTGTGTGGAATAGTATGGTCGAGGATGAGACTTTCTGTAAGTCCATGCATAGTAGTTTTGGCAAAACCATTATATACAGGAAAGGCAAATGCATACCCAGAATAAATGTCTATTCCAGTAAGGATGAAGAGCTGTCTTTTCCATGAAAGGTGTGATCCAACATAATCAACCTACCAGTGGGTCACAGGTTTATCACCCCAGAAAATGGTGCCATACTGGGAATTGTGTCTTGGTCTCAGCTGCTGGAAGATTGGACATTCAATAATTGCCATACCAGATCAAGTTTGTTGAATGGAAATTCATCTTGCTAAGCCTCTGCATATCCTCCATTCCTGCTACCATACCACTTTGTTCATAAGTCCATTTGGCAATTACGAGGTGGCTAAAGAGAAAGGTTGATGGCTATCCACAGAGTGGGTCCTTCTATCCACTTCATTATTACAGTTCTCTTCTGCTTAGGTCACCATTTGGTGAGTATTTACCTGGGACACAAATATCTTCGCATCCTTTGTTCCATGGAGATGTCTATTCAGATACATCTTCCCCAAATATCTTTGTCATTACTTCTCCAAGATGTTGTTCAAGGTCCCTGACTATCCAGCCAGCCCATTGACCACAGAGTATGATTTGGTATAACTTGCGTATCCAACCATTTTTTCTTTCAAGAAAAATGTGTGACTAGGTGCCCTGCTTAACATTCTGCCCATTGTGAAGATTTTCCTTTGCCACTGTCCTTCAGGGATGTACCGGAAGGGGTTATACTACTACAACTGTTCATTTTTGGTTGGTGCTTGCTTCATGTGCAGAACCATCTGTAAACCAGACTTTTCTTCTGTCCTCTGGTTAATAGGGTATGTGCCATGAGTCCACATGTGCATGTTAGGAGACAACATGGTATAGCAGGAGAAAGAAACATGAACAGTTGAGCTGTTTCTTCATGTACCTTACTTATATCTGTAGGACCTACTCAGGTTACACACACACACATATTCCATTTGATGACAGACTATTGCTATGCATGCCCAAATTTATAAATTGGTGGATAATATGGCACCCTGTTCATGGTAGACAGATCAAGTCACATGGTAACCTAATGTTCCATTGTCAAGAATTCAGTTTCCACTATGAACCAGTAGGAGGTTGGAAGTTGCAAATGATGGCAGAATCTTTCTCCAGTATTTCCATCGTAGGGGTCTACCAGAGGTACTAAACAGCATCCTTACCTGCCACTGACACCTCACATAACTCAGGAGCTGCTAGATTATATGGCTAAGTGGCAAAGCAGCCTGCACAGCAGCCTGGACCTGTTGCAAAGCTTTTCTTTAGTCACTTCTCGCTTGGCTTGGCTTGGCTCGGCTTCCTTCCCC
>RJWT010003030.1:0-38081 GCA_004365215.1 Cuniculus paca | reverse complement strand
GTGCAGGGGAGGAGGTTTTCTTATGTAGTTATCCCTGACAGAATCACTACCAAACCTGCCATGCTGCAGGGACATTCTAGTTTGAACAGTAGTTCTGGGAAGGGCCAACTTCTTGCTTTTGATAAACAGATGTGCTTTGAGGCAGTAAGGTCATTTTGCTCAGTGGAAGGTACCTGAGGCACCTAATTTTAAATGCCTTTCTTGTAGGGACATTGACCCTCCTAGAGTATAAGCAGGAAAGCTAGGCTCTTCTCCCAGAAAGAATGACTAGCATGTCCACACAAGCTGAGAAATTCTATCCTGCTTGCCCTCTGAATAGAGTCCAATGCCCCAAGATAAAGGAAATGCATTCTGTAATCTGATAGGCTTGTTACTGAGTATTTTGCCAAGAACAACGCCTTCCCTTCACATAGTGTCAGAGTTCAGGTGCATGTGCTCCAACCTGAGAGATTCAAGTACAAAAAAAGCCAAGAAAAAGCAACAAAGAAAAGCACCTCTGGACATTTGGTGTAACATGACAAGGAATGACATGAATCGTCTCAGCAAAGTTGCAGAACAGAGCTTGTGTGTCTTCTGCAGACAGTTTATTGGAGGTCTTTGGGCTTAATTGGTAGGGTCAGAGCATAAATATAGAAATGTAAAATTAGATTACTCTAATTACTATTCTTCTCTCTCACTCCACTGCAAGCTCATTGCAAAGAGTTCCTTGCAATCCTCCATACCGATCATGGTTCTGGGCAGCTGATGCTTGGTAAATATTTTTCAAAATGAGGAAAGCTTTTGTGAATGGACCTAAATGTTTGGGATTTAGGATAAAGATCATATCAAATGAAAAAATTGCTACTGTAAACAATAACTAATAGGTAACATTATATAATTTACAAAGCACTTTTACACAATCTATTACGTTTCAAATGTCATGAAATTTGTGTTCATTTTTATTTTCCCATGAACCAACCAAAGCTCAGAATCTTTAACTAATTCATAGAAGGTAGCATGTCTGCATCCATTTTTGTAGAAAATGAATCAGATTATAAATAATATTTCACAATAGAGGTTGAAAATCATCTTACACAGAAATAAAAAGGAGGGAGAGAAATCAAGTCTATTTCACAAAAACCATAGAAGTATCTTTGAGAATGTCTTCGAATTGAAGATTTCCTTAGACAAAATATAGATGCAAAATTGTTGTATGTGAGTACCCACATGCATACATTTGTATATATATATATATATATATATATCATATATAATCATAATTACACACTTTTGCATCAAAATTTCTGTTTTTAAGGATTTAACAAAAAGAATAAAACAGTTGAAGAGGTTGAGCTAGAGGATAAGGCAAAGAACTGAACAGGAAGAACATGTATTCAGCACTCAAGAGCCTCCAAAATCTTTAAGATTAAAATGCAAGGTTTTCTTCTAAAAGATAGTGGGTAAAATCAAGACATGACTCATCGAAACAAAGATATATATGACATCCAAAAGATAGAATGGAATCTCTAGAAAAGGCAGACTTATTTTATACTTACAAAAACTGGCCAGTAGTTTCCTGGGACTAAATATGGCTCTGACATGGAAAGATTTTCTGAAGATGGGGACAATCATGGAAAGAGCATGCATACCTTTATAACCATAAAAGATAAATGACAAAAAAAAAAAAAACAAAGTTGAAACAAAAGATCAACTTCTATATTTCTGAAACTTGACTGCAAATGTACTCTGTATGTTCACTTCCATAAGTAAGGAATTTTTATGTAGAAGAGAGTAGAAAGTGAAGATACTGCTTGGCCTTGGAATTATTTGAACAAGGAGGCCCTAACCTGAACAGTGTTTACCCCTGTCTTGTCCATGGGAAAAGAGTCACATCTAACAACACAAAGTGATTCCCCTAGTGGAGTCAAATCCCTAAGAGGCTGGTAGGTAAAATGCTTTTTGTTTGCTAACATCTAATAGTTAATTCACATGACTTCTTTTTATTCCAATCCCAATCACAACATAAAATTTACAGAGTGAAAACATACACCAATAGGAATCCTCAGGTGTGGGATTCCCTCAACATTCATAGTTTTCAACTAAAAATGAGTGCTTTCAGTCTGCATATCAGACTTTCATTGGTTAAATTGATTTGTACTGTGCTGATGGAAATCGAATCTCTGAGCCTAGGACACCGAAACCAAATGTTAGATCAAGGCAAACTTTACTTCTGTGCAACTTAGTGTCACACTTCTTTTGGAAAATAAAACTAATTTTTATGATTATAAAACTAGCTATTTATAATAAAGGGGATCTCACTAACCACATGGTCATTTGTTTTGTTCAGCACGTAAATGAGTTTCTCCATAGAAATATGATCTGAAAGGTAAGTCTGATGTTCTTCATGGAATATGTGCTGAGAGTCCCTCTTCCTACTTTAATATAAAAGTTTCTATGAAACTGACATTGCCTAAGAATGGATTTTAATATTTCAGAAAAGACAAGTTGAGTTCTTCTTGCAGATTGGTGTGGGGTGAAAACCAGAAACAAATCAGAAGCAAGAACAACAAAACAAAGCAGAAAACTGAAACTAATATACCTGAACCCATAGCCAGACAGAAAACAGTACTCATCTTTTAAATTATATTTGAGGAAAGCTCTTTCTGTGGGTGCTATGCTCCCCTGGGCCCAAAGATCTGCACATTCTAGATTCATCAACATAAACATTTTCAATCACAGACAGTGGAAGTTCTTTAGTCCCTTTGTTTTTGTGAGCATTAGGCATTTAAGCAATGTATCCAGTCTATTTTTGCAAATGGCATTAGCTGAACTGCCTATATTTTTTACCTGCAGGCTGCCAACTCTCCTAAAAGGGAAAATCTTTTCACATTTTTTTCATATAAAGGACTTATTTGCCTTGCAGAAAGACTAAGTCACGTATCGTCATCCAAATCAAGAGTTCAGATGAGGCAAAGTCCGAAAGAGCATAGACGTTGTATCCTTGTTCGGCAGACACACCTTATACCTTTGCATTTTCCATTTTAAGCAAATTCTATATTGCACACGACCTCATGCAAATCATTAAGCAGGAAGTAGCAACAACCTAAGGACGTTTCAAATCATGCCAACCTGCAGGTCCAGGAGTGCCTTTTTTTCACTGGAAAGAAGATGCATTGTTTTCTTCTAGGAAATTTAATATAACAGCCTACTAGAAGGTGTGAAAAAAGACCCTCCAAATTCTACACATTTCCCCCTCAGGTGAATATTGCAAAAATGCCACCTTTTTGATGGTTTTCGGTTTCCCTACATATACCCCCTGCTGTGAAATGAGCTGTTATTGCAAGTAGTAACAAGATTTAAAAACAAAACAAAAGAAACTTGGTCTCTTGTACTAACTGCTCTTTTGACATTCTCCTGTCCACTTTTTTTTATTACTCTACAAAATTATCATAAATCTACAGAACATTTTATACTATCTAATGCCTGATGGCAGACCAATTTCAGCTGGTCCTGGTGAGCCCATGTGGCCCAATGTGACCATACACAGGAAATGGACACTATTATCAGAGTTCTAATGTGAGAGCCAAAAAAGGCAGAAATGCAGAAGAAACCCTTATTTCCTTATTTTGGTAAATCTGGGCCTCACTTCAATTAAATAGTAAATGAAACATCTTTCTCAAATAGTTCAAATCTCTTCAAATGGAGAAGAGATGGGAACTGCAGACAGAGGCAAAAGTATGCACTGTATTTATAATCGAACACAGCTTTTTATATAATTACCTCCCTGTGCAATTTTTATTTTTGGTTCTTAAAGTCACTCAGATGAAATTAAAGTATGCAAAGAAGGTGTTTCAATACTTCTTCTAGTTTCTATGGCAACACTGAGACATCTTATTCAGTGCCTTATTGACTGTGAGTTTGCTCTAGTGATGCTGGCTACAACTTTTAGCTAATTCTGGAAAAGGCAGAGAGAAGTTCTTCCCTGGCATTGCAGCCAGGAGAAAAATACATTTCAGGACAGAAGAAAACCTCTGGCATGTTTATTAATGTGTCCTTTGGTTGGTTACGAATAGTTGTTATCTGACAGTGTTTTTCCAAGAGTATTTTACTAAGGATTGTATACACTTGCTTCTGAAATTTCTCTGTTAGTAAATAATCTGTTTTCATGCATAAATCCTTGATGAAGTTGTCTCTGTATTTTTAAAGAAACTGTGTTTAGTGAGACATTCTCTTTGCTGCAGGATCGAATAAAGAATAGCTTAACTAGGGCTTTATATAGAGACTAGCTTAGCAAAAGTTTGAAAGACACAAGTCAAATAAAATTATAAAGCAGGAGATTTGAATCATTTGTTTGTTGGACAGGAGAGAACTTACCCAAGTGTTGTCCTTTGGCCCTGTGTCAGGACTGGGGAAGAGCAGAGGCAAAGGTGATTCAAAGAACTAATCAAACCAGTATCTAGGGAGGGAGGGAGGGAAGGGAAGGGAAGGGAGAAGGAAGAGGAGGGTACATAACAGAGCTTTAAAATTTGCTATATGGCAAATTGATTAAATATGTTTCTGGAGAGAGATTTAGAGAAGAAATGCTATATATTGTTACATTTCAAAAGTTTACACTTCCAAATTTAAGAACTATGAAGTTGAGAAAAAAAAATTTGCCTCATTAAGGTATCACATTAACATCAATGTTTTTGAATAATATTTACCTAGAATTCAAGGTAAAAAATCAAAAGCAAAGGCAAAACTTATTATCATGAAGTAGTAGAAAGAGAGGTGAAGCTTTATGTAGCTTTTCTTTTCTTTTCTTTTTTTAGGCTACATTAGTTTAACTATAAACATGTGAGATGTCCTCCAAAGCCATCCTGTTAGAAGGCTGGTTACTTAATCTAAATCTACTTTCTTGGTAAAAGTTATTTTTTAAGGCCTGTTGGGCTTTTTTTGGACCTAACATAATCATAATTGAACAACTAAATCATCTTACTGCAAGGTGATTATACATTAGTTGTTATACATTAGTTGTTTTGTGCAAAATGATATTTGCCATCTTTTTATTGTTGTTTGTTTGTTTTTGCAATGTAGTACAGCCTGATCTTGAACTCATTCTGTAGCCCAGGTTGGTCTTGAACTCCCAACAATCCTCCTACCACAGTTTCTGAGTGCTGGGATTATAGTTTCACACCACCATGCCTGGTTTTGATATATGCAAACTTAATTATCCATACTTGCCATTTAAGTGGAATTCTTCCTGACTTCAGGGCTCATTGTTAATAAAAATAAAATTCAACTCAAAATTTAAAAAATTACCACAATTAAAATATTCAAGTCATATGTGCTGAGCCCAATTCCCAGTAAGGTGTGTCGTAAGTATTTGAATTCATGGTGACAACTCAGAAAAAAGTAATTCATTTTCTAAGTGAAGATTTCTGTAAGAGAAGGACAAGAACTGTATGTATAACTTTGCAGTACTAATAAACCTAAGTTCTCAATGATTGGTAATTATTATTACATATGTATTTTTTATATCTAAAGTATATCTACTTTTCTTAGTTTTAAGCAAAACACATATATAACCATACTGACCACTTCCCTAACCTATAAAAAGTCCATATAGGAAATTTAAGTACCCAACTTACACTATAATAATTCTTTCACAAAATTTTTTATGACTTGAATAAAATTCTGTAGGAGTCAAAGTTTTTTTTTTGTTTTTTTTTCCGAGCATGGGGGATTGAACTCCTGACCTCATGCTTGCCAGGTAGGCACTTAGGCCACTGAGCTAGATTCCCAGCCCTTGTCTTTTTGAGACAGGGTCTCACTATGCTGTTCAGGCTGGTCTTGAGCTTACTTTGTAGCCCAGGCTGGTCTTGAACTCACAAGGATCCTGCTGTCTCAGTCTCCCAAGTGCTGGGATTACAGGCTTGAGTCACCATGTCTGGTTAGGAGTCAAACATTTTAACAGCCACAAACTCAGAATATCATCTCAACCCTGAAATCAAAAGATTTCTAAAAGTGAGTATTGTTATCATAAAACCCTTATGTTCAAACCAGGTCATTTTTGTTTCAACTGGACTTACTAACTGGCATGGTATTCCATGTTAAACAGAAGTATTTGATGGGTCTCTCCTATAATTTTCATTGTATATGCTATGATACAATGATCTATGATATGATATCAATGGTGTATCATCATATGATATAATCTATAGCATAGTCTATTAACTTGATTTCTTTCACACATTGAATCAGAAGCAAAAATATAGATGCTAGGAAACTTCCAGAAATGGAAAAAATACCATCTGATATTTCCATGATAAATAAGAAATTTAGAAAATACATGCCACCAGGAATTGATACACATATTATCCTCAGTCACCCAGTGGAAGCTTTAAAGAATGCTATCTGTTTAATAATGCCGAGAATTGTGATTTAAGGAAACGATTCCTCCAAATCAATGAATGCAACAAATTACAGTTATTCACCATTACTATTGTTGGTATTTAGTAAAGCTCATGTGCAGAAGCTGGCTCACTGTTTCATCTCCCCTCTCCACATCTTTTTCAACTGTCTCTCTGCCTGCTCACTCCCAACCACTTTACATTTCCAGTTTCCAAAGTAGGGTGACTGATTCCACCCAGTTTGCCTCACCTTCCCCAGTTTTAGCACTAAAAGTCCTTCACACTGGAAACCCCTCCTTTGCAAGCCAATTGAAACAGCTGCACACCTTATTCAAGAGCCAAGAGTTCTGAGAGTCTAATTTATCCTGTGCCATTTGAAGATTGCCTTGTAATGACGAAAAATTTCTCAGGTCAATGTGATGACCTTCGGACAGTGACTTTCATCATGAGACCACTAGGCTCCTTGTTCTGAACTATTTTGAAAAGAAAGGCGCTGAGGTCTTGAAATACGCTAATCGTGGACTTGGCTCATTACTTTTCTTAAACTGCGTAGAAATAGCCTTCTTTCATGTATACATGTATGCAGTTAAATTGAGGGAAACGAAGCCAATTGACTGAATAGATTTGCTAGCCCTACAATGTACATTTCTAAAAGAATGTGTATTGTGTTCTTTGCAAGCGTTATCTGAGAAAAGATTGCTTAAGAAGGCTGGAATTTGGAAGCCTTGCTTGCTGTCAATCAAAAAGAAGTCCTCCCTGGCAGGCAAAGAAGTTCCAGGCAGGATTTCTTTTTGTATACAGATTTAATTAAACAAAAATAAAAACACAGGCAAGGCCTGTAGGGCAGTCAACTGGCAATGTGGCTTTGCCATGATAGGCAGAAAGCTTAATGGCCGCAACACGGGAGGATCGTGTTACAAATTTGACTGCCTGTGGGGGGAGGAAAGCAGAAGAGCAGGAGGTGGTTTAGAAGCCTGCAGTCTGGTTAGTAATAGAGCTTTGTGGTTTTGCCTGGAGACAGGTCTAAGCAATTCCTACTTAATTGAAATTAATCTGAAGCACCAATTTTCTCAAATCCCACAACCAATGTTTAGGTTTGTAATTATTCTACCCTTCATGAGTTGTTCTTGCTCTCCAAATACTAAACAGAGAATTGAGCTGTGGGTTAGAAAGGGGCAGGGATTCTGCGCTCCAGCTTCCTGTGTGGGGAAAGAAAAGAGCATATTTTCGTCACTCACTTGGGAGAGGAAATGCAGAGGCACAAAGGCCCTGGATGAGATGGTGACGCTTTACCACACTCGCCTCTGAGGGAGGGAACACATCAGAGGAAACAGGTGACAAATCCAGCACAGTGTAGACCAGTGGGGTTAATTAAACTTCTGCGCTCTCTACTATACCTCCTAGCTGAGTGCATTGGACAGGCGCTTCTCTGGGGTTCAGTTTTTCCATTCCTTTCCTTATTGTGGGTTGCTATTAAGATTAAAGATATCAAGGGTGAAGGGAGGGAAGAGAGGAGGGGACTTTAAAAGATTTCAGAGGAGTCTCCTACCTGTACCAAATACCCACAGTGAATGTAAGCATATGTCACAAACATTAACTAATAACAATAATATCCAACAGTAATAGTGAAAATGGGGAAATGTGATCTAGAGATAGAGGAAGGGAGATGGAAGGGAAGAGGAAGGGAATAAAAAGAATCAACATTTGTTAAGTACATGTACCTGCTCACTAAGATGAATGTAAACTTTGTCTACTGCAAACACATACTAACAAAATGAAAAAGATTAAATTATTTAATATTGATAAAGAACTTAGAACCATGTTTGAAATATTCCTAGGGGTATTTTGAAAAGAAAAATTATTAGAGGGAAAACCATATTTCAAAAAGCAAATTTCCTCAGTTTTGTTCCCTCTTGCAAAAACACTTTATTCCAAATTTACTAGAGGAGATGACATTTTCCCTGAGACCACGTAGCCTCCATAACTGTTTCCTATATATATAACTGTGGCTTAAACTGAGTTTGGAAACTGTAAAGAACCTGGATTCAAATACTACCCCAGAGATTGATTAACTTTAAAATTTAGTCTCAGTCTTTTCATCTGTGGCAGCAGTTGGCAAAAGACAGGCTGAAAACCAAATTGGACCTGGAGTTGCGACATTTTGTGTGATTTCACGTTGTCTCTGATGGTTTTGCGGCTACCGGGCATATGGCTTACATGAGACTAAAACTGTCTAGTCCACAAAGCTAAACGTATTTACTCTCTGACCTTATGGTACCTATTTTCCAAGTCTTGATTCTTAAGAAGAGAATAATACTCTGGCTTGCTTTTTGGGAAACAAATGAATAAAATAATATACAAAGCAGAACCTACATATTGTCAAGGCTCAGCGAAGAGTAACTGTTATTACCGTACAGAAAATTGAAATTTAACCCTAATACTATTTATGTAAGCATTGCTTGGCAATTTTGGTCTTTTCTATCTTATTTCAGCCTAGACAATTCTGTCCCAAAGCAAAATATGAGCTTGACTTCCTTTAACTTGGATTAAACTAACCTGCCACTCCAGTGCACCTGTGCATTCAGGCAATTTCTATGACCCTATTCATCCAAACTATCCGGGTTTTTGTCCTATTGTTTGGGAATATTTGCTTTGCATTTCAGTGTTTCCACAGTAATTATAGAGAGGGACAGACAATTATAGCACAAATTGATTTTCAATTTTTAATTTTTTATTTAGAAATAATAAAATAAGACATAATATATAAAAATATGTACAATCCATGGTTTGTGCAGTACAATAGGAAGACTGTAGATACAAAAAGATGGCAAATGGGAAAATAATAACTAACATGATTGTCAAAGGCCAAAATTGTTCAACTCACTGGACCCCAGAGCTGAAACCTCATGACACTAGAAAGGAAATTCTAGTTTGCTGAAGGTTGTGGGTGGGGACATAACTATGCAACACTTTTAATTTCCCCCTTGACATTATTAGACAGAGTGAAAAACAGCTCACTCTACTCAGGACTAGCTTTTTTGCCTTTGCAAAGTGGCTTATTACAAAATATAAACTCATTTTATTATTTGCAAGGGGAACACGATTTGGGGGACAGAGCTCTTCAAATACACACTGAGATTTGGGATGGGAGTATGCAGGGGAGAAAGGAAGTAAAGGGAAGAAATAATGCATTAACAGAATGAAAACCAAGTAAAACAAACTTCCCATACAAATTTGGAAATGACTACAGTGCTACAGCGACATCCTTAAAATGTCTGATTCAAGTATACTCTTAGAGGGATAGAAAACTATTCCTTTCTCAATAATCAAAATAGAATTCACTTTGTCTACCTCTTATTTAAAAATAGAATAATCAGAAATCTACGCCTTCCCAAATATAATGCCCATCCAGATATGGGCAAACATTCTTTAAAAGGGAATACATCCTAAGGAAATTCATTAAGGATTTGCTTGCAATAGAGAAGCAACACGCATCTGGGAATCCACCCCAGATATTCAAGGTGAGTCCCTTCCATCTGCATTCTAGTGACAGGTTTGCACTAGTTAAGGAGACCCAGTCGATAAGGACAACTATTTTGAAGGTAAAATGCTGCAATAAATGCCGTGCATTACCTGTGTCTTGGCTCTTGACAACAACAACAACAAAATAGCCATTTAAAGCTTGTAACTATTGAAATGCTAGTAACTATGGAAAGCTTTCAAATGAACAGTCCATGCTGAAATAAATAACAGAAGAACATAGCAATATGAACCTTATAAGGCTGGTAAATATTTGCTGAAACCATGCTAACCGGTAGCATATAGGTACCAGCTTTCAGAAATCGCTGCTCGGAAATTATACTTTCTATGGTAATTTTTTTTTTTTTTTTTTTTGCTTTACACACTTCTATTTACATTTGGCTTTAAATATGAAAATATCTGATAAACTTTATAAAATGTACACTTTAAAAACATAGCTTCTGCAAAATTCTCTTGAAAAAAGAAAAACAAACCTGTGCACCAGAAATTTTAGATTTTATTTTCTCCTTTTCAGAAATAAGTTGAAATATTTCCCTCCTTCGCTCTTGTCCTTGTACCCACCCCTTCAAATATCTCAAGTCTTTTTAAGTGGTAGTACTGTGTGTTTGGGGGGAGGGCCTTCTGTGTGGTCACCCCCAATCTCCTCTGCATCTTCATTTAATTTACATGTCACTGAATACTCTTTGGTTTGATTATTTTCCTTTGCAAAACATTGTAATAGCAGCAGCTGAAGCCCTCAATAGCCTCTCACAGTCAAAGGCCAAATTACTGTCCATTCATTAAATTCTCTCATCCTCATTTCCTCCAAGTCTTTAAACAACTTCCCAAACCTGCCTTTAAATTTAGATTTTAAGTAACATCCACTTGCTTAATCTCTCTTTCTTGGTTTCAATGAAAATAACCCATGGATTTTAAACCCATCAATGTGGAAGGCTGAAAACAGCAGAATCTGTCATATTTCTGCAGGCACTGCATTCATATATAGCTGTCAAAAACCAGATACCATCACAAATGTAAATTTACAGAGTACAGGATTCTAGAACAAGCTGTTTTTTTAATGGCATACTAGGATATAATACCACAAAAGAGTTGATTTTGAGACTCCAATTAAAAAGAAAAGTCAGCAACCCCAGAATTCACAAATAAGGAACTTTAGACCAAAAGAAGAGTTCCATTATTGAGCTGGGGGAGAGGAGTTCTTTCTAGCAAGGCAGGCAGCCAGGCAGGAGAGACTTCTAAAAAACAGTGTGCCCTTTAAACCTGCTCTAGAGCTTCACAAAAAGTAATATTTCGGCTCACAGTGGTCATGCATATGCACACATAGAGGGAAATAATCCTTTTGGGCTGTTATCATGTTTACTTGTGATTGTATTACATGATTTTATTACTATCTTTGATCCTAAAATACTGAAATGTTATCATTTCTGCCCTCTGTAATAAAAAAGAAGCAATTTTCCTCTGGCTTATGACTACTTGAGCTAAAATGCTGCATCAAAGAGGCTTGTCTACACTTCCTCACTACCCTCCACATCATCATGCGTAGCCCACTCCCACACTGCAGGTCTCCCTCCAGACAGGCTGATCAGAGAAATAAACTGAGAGGCCAGGCATGGTATCTTTTCTAACGTGATGCCAAGTTAGAAATGTCCTGACAGTCAAGGCTATGAATTCAGGTGCAAATGTTTAACTCTACTGCCATTTAATGCTGGATGACTCCTTTGGGAGGATGCCAAAATGCAGGCAAAGTCCAACAGAGACCTTATCTTATGGACTAAAGTGTCGGAATGTGAAAAAAGAAGGGGAAAGTCTAGACAAATCTAACAGCATATCACTTTATGCATTAACCTGGGGAGCACTACCTACAGGAGAAAACAAAAGCTGTTGATCCTGTGTGGATGTGTGTGGACTGTACTGTCCCTTTCTTTGTCCTCTTCCTCTTCCAATAAGAAGGGTACTGGAAAGAGACAGAATTTATAAAGCATTACACTTACGAGACTCTGTTTTGGATGCTCAGTTTTCTGAATAAGGTGCAAAATGAACAGGCATTTCAAGGTCTTGCTGAGGTTCAAAGTTATTGTCTCTTGATTTCAAGGCAACCCATAGATAGGGCTTTCTTTCTTGTTAGTATAAGTTCCATTGTGCAAAAATCTGCATTATCTTTGGTATTTATTTTAGGTAGTCTAACTTAAAATTTGAGATAACCCATTAATATCCTGGAGAGAAAGGAAGGAAAAAAAAAAAAACAAAAAAAAAAAAAAAACCCAGAGGCTACCATTTGGCTAGTGTTACATAATGCCCTTATGTAACCAAATAGAGAAAGAGAGAGAGGGCAGAGAGAGAGAGTGAGAGCGAGAAAGAGAGAGAGAGAGAGAGAGAGAGACAGAAAGAGAGAGAAATGAATGGTAGCAAACAGATTACTGGCCTCAAAAAAATCAGGCTCTCAGTTTGGCAGTTAATAGCCAAATACTTGCCACTTTGCAGTGCATCATGAGCTTTCAACAAAGTTCAACACTGACTTTTAAATTACATATAAGAAAAACTACACTGCAACAAAAATACCATTTGTGTTCATGTAGTTAGCAGCTTTTCAAAAATTAAGGCAAAGTCTTGCCTTTGTTATGCCATTAAAAACATTCTTGTTCCCTAACGAGAAGCATTCTGGATAAGTCAAATACCCAACCAAAGCTTGCCTGCAAATTCAAGTTTTGTAAAAACACAAAACAATACATTAATAATCCATAACTTATTCTATAACATATATGTGCCATTGAGTTACATGGAGGCCTGTTGAGTACTTGACTTCAATCATCGGGCTTACAGTCTTTCTGGAAATCACTCGTGCTAGCCTCGGTCTCTTGCGGCCACCTGCCTTGCCCCACCTCTGACCAGTACCGTCGTGTGTGTAACTGTTTCGGGCCTCTGACCAACAGACTGTGTAGTTATGTAAATATTCCAGAGAACGAACTGGTCAGTCATATCTCGGATTCTCGCCGTAAGGGCCTGGGCTCTAGAGGTACACTTGCCTGGTTGTGAAGGTCAATGTCAGGGGGTGTGTCTGTACTGGTGCTTTCGGGAACTCCATTTTCACTGTCATCCTCCTCTTTGCTTGTGAGGGCAACTTCATTTTCATAGCAAAATGAGTTAGCGTTGGAGAGGATGTATTTCTTTTCTGCTAAGTCTCTGGCACTGCAAAGGGGAGTGCTGGGTACTTCGTATGTTTTATGAAACCGCGAATAGTCCACTTTGTAGTAGTGCTTCTCCTCAAAGAGCACTGGTTCGTAGCGGTGGCCCCAAAGGATCTCATTGGCCAAATAAGAGCTACGGCACTGTGTTGTCATGGCAGTGGCTTCCACCATGCCCTCTAGTATCACAACAATTTCAAAGTCTGCATTATCAATGTCCTGCTTACTCAAATCATATAAAGGGCTGTCTTCATCTATTTCATGGACAATAGTGATTGGGGACACCAGAAATATACGGTCAATTCCACTGTCAAAGCCAACATTAATGTCTATTTGATCCAGGGGGATGTATTCCCCTTCAGAAGTAATTCTGGATTTGAGGAGTTGCGCTCGAACATGCGCTTCTACCAAGTGGCTTTTCCGAAGATTGCCTACTCGCCACATCAAACACAGCTTGCCATCTCTCATGGCGATCACAGCATTGTGACTGAAGACGAGAGTCTCATTTCTTTTCTTTGGCTTTGCCATCTTTGCCATGACTGCGCCAATGATGAAAGCATCGATAATGCAGCCCACAATTGACTGGAACACCACCATGAAAACAGCAATCGGGCATTCATCCGTGACACAGCGGAACCCATAGCCTATGGTTGTCTGGGTCTCAATGGAGAAAAGGAAGGCGGCCGTGAAGCTGTTGACCTCAGACACACAAGCTTTGCTCTCCTTAGATGCATCCAGATCTCCATGGAGTAAAGCTATCAACCAAAACACACAGCCAAAAAACAGCCACGAGAGAACAAAAGCCAGGCAGAAGATAACCAGCATCCACCGCCAGCGAATGTCCACACAAGTAGTAAAGATGTCAGCAAGGTACCGTTGTCCCTTTTCCCCAACGTTGATGAACTGAACATTACAGTGGCCATCTTTCTTCACAAAGCGGCTCCTGCACTGTTGTCGAGTATGCACTTTACTCTTCCCATTTCCAAAGCCATTGGCAACTGCCATGGTGGCCAACTTCATGCCGTCTTCTTCTGAAGAGACAATGCTATAGCGGTTGGTTCGCACACTGCCCATCGCTTCTGCTGTGGACGCCAGTGCTTCTGCTTTGGAAAACAGTCTGAGTTTTTGCAAAACCCTTTGGAGAAACAGTTTTGAATGTTCAGTGATGACACACACAAAAAAAGAAAGATGAGGAGAGATGGGTGTCTCCAAGAGCCTTGGGATTCTACCAAGGTTGGTTTACTGACATGCAGAGTTACCTTAGTAACTCAGCTGACATCAAGAGAACACGTCCTGCAAGAAAAGAGATTAGGGAATTACAAAATCTGTTTTAGTAGATTCTACTGTTTTAGGCAACAAATCTTATCCTAACAAAAACACAGAATCAGTTATAAGTATGTTTCGCAATAAATTGTAGGGGTTTTAATTTCTTTGTCCCTTTGAAAGATTTTTTAAAAATTTTATTTAAAAGCACAGAGTTGTTAAACATAGATGAGTTATCTGTGCTTATCATTCAACCAAAATTTGAGGTCCCTTTTCCTTTACTTTTTTGCTACTGATTTAGAATATTCTATTCTCCAGGTCTGCCTCACAGCTCCATTCTCCTCTTTTCTTTTCCCTACTTGCTAGGGTCTCAAGTCAGTAAACAGAAGAATAACTCTCTGATATTAAGAACTGTCACAGAGCTTTTAGAACTAGGACATGTCTAGACTACATTTCATATGAGTGCAGCCTTGAGATTAACTGAGTTACACATGCATCCTCGGAGACTATTGGAGCCCTTGATGACAAAGTTGACAACAGGAAACATAGACTATTTTGTTTCAGTGACGAAACTGAGCACACAGCCCTTAAAATGAAACGGATACTGGATCTTGAAGTCCTAACTTCTGGAGACTGTTTGGACTTGCTCCATCACTCCACACACTGTAAGCAGCCTCTGTGCAGAAATGCCTGATAACATCTCTGTTAGTGCAAGTGATTTTGACTTGAAGACACAAATTTGCTCTGGGGGATACAGAGCAATTCAGTTGCCTAGCAATAAGAGTCCTGAAATTCTCCAGAGATGGGGCTTGCCATGTGTAATGACAAACTAGGAAGTAAGCACCTTTGTGTCAAAGGACCAGGTCTTTAGCGGATTTAGATAAGGCAGTCACTTGTTCTATGTGGATCCAATGCTGTGTTCCTTCAAACAGAGACAACTTTGTAATCATCGTAGCTCATAAATGCCAGTCAGCTTACTTTCACTTCAAGCCCAGTTGTTTGACTTAGGTTCCTATGGAGAAGGCACTCACCTTCACATAACATGAGCAAACAGGAGTTTTCAGTCTTCTCTTATTGCCTCATACTCCCCTAGGTAAAAAACTATCTACTTGCTTTAACTTTCCATCTTGACTCCAAAGAAACTATTTTTTTTTCCTTGTCTAACAAATGCCTGTGAAAAAAATCTATGGTGTTTCCTTTACCAAATATATATTAATAAATCTAATATACCCTAAAACTAAAAAGATAAAATGGTTCTCGGCTTTTCAAACAGTAACATTTATCTCTTGCAATTAAGGGGGGCAATGAGCAACACATAGGGAGGATCAGAAATCTGTTGAAGCTCTGATTATGAAAACATCACTTTTTTCTTTCTCCCCCAAATCACATGAAGTTTAAGCAGTTAACAGAACCATGCTCAGCCAGGCCTGCTGCAAACAAATAAAGCAAATCATTTGTCCCAGTCTCGTGCATCCCTTTAAAAAGAGGGAAGGTGCATTGTCTTTGAAAATGCCTTGTTACAGTCTCTTGACTTCTCCTTCTATATCCAAGTTATTATGCAAGAATGTGCCCCAACGCATTTTTCCTGAGATTAGTCATCTGTGAAAATTGCAATGTGTGTTACATTTTGGCAGCTTTTGACACCTAAATGATGCCGGATTTGAAAGTGCTTTTGAATTACTTTATAAAAAGAAGTTACTGTGCTTTCTCAATCTTCCACCTGCTCAGTGTTTTGTCTGCTTTGCTATGAGGTTTGCACTTGGACTGAAGAAAAAAAAGAATCTCATTCTTCAGGGTTCTAGATTCTGGACATGGAAAGAATTTTTTTAACAATGATTTCAGCTTTTTTGGCTCACGCAAAACAGTCAAGCATTTCTACACAGAGACACACACAGCAACAAAACATCAAAGGCAGGTAGACTTTAACAAAGGGATGGGAGCTTTTCAAAAGACTTCTGATTGACTTTGGAAACTTTTATTATAAGACTGACACCAATAAATTTCTTTTTTATGATTCAAAACAATCCTTTCATCAGTTACCATTAGGAGCCATGAGTATATAGTCTCAAATTTCTTGGGATTTATATCTGCACCATTTCTAGATTAAAATGTAACAACCACATGAACTCTAAAGGCTGAACTATGACTTCCCAAAAATCTTGACCCCAGGACATTTGTTTGAATTCCACAAATCACACAATACCATCTTCCTATGAATGGTTCTCCACATTTAGAATCTTGAAAATAGCCTGTATTGAACGACTATTATTGTCTTACTTCCAATGCTAATGACAGAATTTGTTCCACATGTGGAGCATCATTTAGAAATTTTACCATTTTTCCTGGAAAAGGAAAAAGAGGACTTTTTTTTTCCTTTGGCAAAATGGAAATTTTTGTTACTTCAAACAATTATGCCCCCAAACAGATTTACATGTGTATACGTACGTGTGTCCATGCCTCATCTGTATTAAGACTTTTGGGGACTTTGTGATATAGGAAAAGTCTAGAACCTACCAAAGCCTGGGAAGGAAACTGTCTTAATCTACCAGAAACACTGCCTTTGCTGTTCACCTGCAACATGTCTCTGTAGCAGAAAATTTCTTCTCCCACTCCTCTCCCACTAGAAACAACCAATTCATGAACATCTGGAAAAAGCTCTTATAAAAAAGCAGGGGGCTCCTATGCCACTTTATTCCAAATAATATTTGGAGAAAGATTTAATTAAGACTAGATGGAAACATTAAATGACTTGACTCTTTGATAGCTATTGCTCTGAAGAAGTGATATTTGATTTGATGAATGATGTATAAATTTCCCTTTCAGCTCAAATATTTAAGGGCTGAGATGTAAACTCAGTGATACAGATAATCATTTTACCCAGGTCATAACAACTGATGTAAAAAGTATTTCTGGGAAATTGAAAGGCTACATGTGGTGCTGTTCATGTTAAGACTATTTATAGACTGATCCAAAATTAAGCATAAGCAATGGAAAAAAAATAGTTCAATGCTTCAGTCTTAGGTAGATGTGAAGGGAAAGAGAGCCATGGATAAACACAAGGTCAAGAAGATCACATGGTACAAATGGGGTCATCTAAATTGACTTTACTATTTAGGGAATCATTCCAATTGGGCATGTGAAAAACTGGAAAAGGTAACCATAAAGAATAATAACATTTTGTGTCCCATTACATGGTCTTGGTATGCAGTGGATAAGAAAGTTTCTGGCTAAGAATATGAAATAGCAAAAGAAACTGTACTGGGCTGATAGAGAGGTCTGCTAATGAGTGTTTAGAGCAGCTATTCCCCCGCTGACGCCATATAGACCAGCCTGAGTGTGCTCTGGGCACAAGTTGCTACGTGAGCACAACTGCTAGCAAAGCAACCTCTTGGAAGCTCAGTAAACAGAAGTGGGGAGGAGGAGAGGGTGGAGTGGGGAGGGGGAAGCACTCATCTATCCATGTAAGCACTGTCTCTAACCTTCATGCCCAACAATGCACGCAGCATTATTAGCATTTGCATTGCTCAAAAAACACTCTTAGTAAACAACAATATACACTTCTAAAAGAACATCTCGAAATTGTGGCACAGTTCAGGTAAAGATGTGGACAATCTTTCAGACTACTCAAAAGTCATACAAGGACTCTACAGCTAACCAGAGATTCTACAACTGGAACGACTGAAGGATGTAGAGATTGTGTTCCATAAAAAAAGACAAATTCACAAGAGTGCAAAATGAATACTTCTGAATACTGATAATAAAAAAAATTAAGTGCTATCAAAATATGAGGGGAAGAGGCAGAAAGTAAAGTGACCTTGACCTCAACTCTCACCTCTCCCACCACCCGTGAAGTAACATCTCTGCCTCTTTCTGAGCATCAAGATTATTCTGGATAATGGCAAATGCAAATAAAACACTTGCAAATGAGAAAGAAGACGGTAACAAGTGTAAAGCAGACACACAACAGTGGTTACCAAGAGCAAATGTGTCAGCCTGTTGGTTATTAATGTGAAAAGAAAACAATATTCCTTCTTTGCATATCAAAACAGGTTTTCAAATAACATCTTATTTCCTAAAAGGTATATTCTGAGTTTATGTAAATCTAAAAAAAAAGAAAAGAAAAGAAAAGAAAAAGCCTCATCTTAGTTACCACATTACTCACTGGCTTACCCGGATAGACACTAAGCTACCCATTTTCTATCTCAATTTTTTTTTCAGCTGTCATGGTGAATTCAAGTTATGATGCAATCTTTTTTTGCAGAATCAAGTCGTTTTGATTTTTTGCTTCCCTAAAACCACGCTATCTTCAAGCTGGGCATTTACACGATGATTACTAAGAATAACAAATCGCTTAGGGCAGAGAGACATAAAATGTGAAAGTTTTGCGGTCTTCAGGCTGAAATCCAATTCGGGCTCCTGCTCTCTTTCCCCGGCAAAATAACTTTGAGACGCTCAGTGTTTGGAACTAAAGGCTATACTTGAAGCAACGACCGAAAGAAAGAAAGAAAGAAAGAAAGAAAGAAAGAAAGAAAGAAAGAAAGAAAGAAAGAGCGAGCCAAGAACGAGGAATCCAGAATAGTGTTTCGTCCCAAGGTTTGCTGAGATCTGAGACCCAGGATCCAGGCGTACCTCCCACCGCCCACCAGCACCACCTCTTTTCGCCTGCTCACAGACAGAATCGAACACAGCCTCTCCCCCTTGCCTCCAAACCCTGTATCTCGCTACAGCTGGTGCACTGGAAGTTATGAGCACAAACAGATGCTGCAGCGAAATCTGTTTCTATTGCTCAACTGTTCCAAGCATGTCTCAGTATTTTTAGCTCTTGAGGATGTTCTGGTGCGCACACAAACTGTATAGACAGGAGCTGGGACTCCGAAACGTAAGAGAGCGCTACAGGAGCATGACATCTGGGCACTTCTGGAGGAGCGGGGCCAGGACAGGGCAGGGGACAGTGTCCCGTGTCCACTCCCCAGGACACGCAGACAGCGAGAGAGGAGGGGAGGAAACGCACACAGCAGTCCTTACCTGTTGCTGGCACACGAGCTTGGACACATGGAGTGAAGTGGGAGGTACAGAGGCATATAAGATCCAGTGGTTTGTAAAAGTGAGTACGCCGAAGCAAAACAGAATTCCCAAGACCCAGCTTGCCGGCGCCGGGAAGGCTGCGCGCTGGCCAGGGCTCCAGTGCGCTCTGCAATATCCTGGGCTCTTTTGAGGCGGTCCACGCGATACCGGCCCTTCTGGCTCCGCCCCCGGGCCGCTTTCAACCAATCGCAGCCCGAGAGGAGGGGAAGATGCTACACCCGCTGCAGCAGAAGCTGCCAGCGAAGGGAACCTGCTGCCGCTTCCTTCTCCACCCTCGGAGCCCCGTTCGGGGAGCCGGCCCGGGCAGGGGAGGAGGAAGTCGCAGCCCGGTAGGGACGGCAGCAGGTGGGAAGCTCCGCCGCCCGGCTTATGCGGCTGCCTAATTGCAGCCTAGCCTGAGTTAAAGCTTCCTACCCCTCGCTGAGTCTACTTCCCGGTTTCTCTCGGAGGCGGGGACGGCTGTGCTGTTCATGCTCCCTGAGGGGCTTACAAGGTGCCGGGAAGGAGTGCACGCCCTCCAGCGCGCGCTTCCTCTCCTCCCCTCCGCCTCCCACCCGGGACCCCCCAGCAGGACCTGCATCGCGCGGTGTAGCCACCGAAGTAGTGGGGGCGAGGGGCCGGACCCATGGTCCAGTGTCCAGCAGGACTGGGACGCGCGCACGCGTGGCCAGTGCTTGCTGCTTGGCAAAGGACTTCGAGAGAGCTGAGTCTTTCTTTCTCTCTCTCTCTCTCCTTTTCCTTCCTCAATTTTTTTCTCCAACCGCTCGGCACACTGGGCTGATCTAAAATCAGAACAATTAGAGAGTAAGGAATTCTCTGAAACAGCAACTCCTGCAGAAACTGGGCTCTGCCCTCGCACCAGCGCCTCTTAGCCCTCACTCCCAGCAACCAGACGAGAGCGTGCAAAATCCTAGAACTCATATTTAGTGTTTCACCCGGGGCTGGATCCTGGAAATGTACACATCGTGGTTCAGGGTGCGCGTGTGGGCGGCTGAGTGCGTTTTATCTCGGAGGGTTTTTGCTGTCATAACGAAGCCATGCTCGAAAGAGACACATTATACTTAGGAGTCCTTTCTTTAGCTAAGTTTGCAGTCCCTGTGTTTTTTAATGTTTATTTTCTCAAGCAGGCGAATGGGATCTTTCTAGCAGTTTATTTAGACCTCTAAAGGCCTCGCTGAGTCACCAGAGTACTTCGACAGACTAGCTAGTATTCCGAGCGTTACACAAGGGTGGATTCCTGCGTGTAGGAGAGGTGAAACTGGCGACTGGCAGGAAGGGTTCTGAGCTGCGCCCACCTCTTCGTCTCATATCCTCACGTGGCCCCTAGGAGGTGCTGGTGAAATGTGCTTAGGTTTTGCAGATCCCCGCTCGCAGCTTGCTGAGTTACCAAGCCTGCCTTATTTCCCAGCACCAAGACACTTCAATAAAACGGGTGTCGAATAAGTCGTGTACATACTGTGAGAGTTCTGACAACCCAGTGGCGTCGCCGACCATTTCATTTGTGGGATTGTGCAGTACACCAAGCCCTGTTACAAACTTTGTGGCCTTGTAAAACCTTGTAAGTAGAAATGCTGTCTCACACAAGGAAGATCTGCTATAAAACATATTAGGTCATGATATATATATATACATATATATATATATATCTTTGATTAAGTCTGTGAGGCAGATGAATGTATAAGAACCTAGAAGTTGGTTGCACAGAAAATAGTGGCAAGAATCAACAAATGGGATCACATCAAATTAGAAAGCTTTTGCACAGCAATAGAAACAACCAAGAAAGTGAAAAGACAATGTATAGAATGGGAGAAAAAATTTGCCAATTACTCCTTAGAGAACTAATATCTAGAATATATTTTAAAAAACTCAAAAAATTTAAACTCCCCCCAAAAAAGACCCAATCAAAAAATTGGCACGTGAACTAGACACTTTAAAGAAGTACAAATGATCCATAAATATTTGACCAAATGTTCAACATCGCTGACCATTACAGAAATGAAAATTAAAACAACACTGAGATTCTGTTTTTCCCCAGAAAGAATGGGCATTATCAAGAAATCAAGTAATAATAAATGCTGGCCAGTCTGCGGAGGGAAAGAGACCCTCTTAAATTGTTCGCAGGGAAGTAACCTAATACAACCACTATGTAAATCAGTATGGAGAGTCCTCAAAAATTAAAGCTATCAATTCGACTTGACTCAGCAATTCCCTTTTTAAGTATCTTCCCAAAAAATTTAAAGATTTATCGCAGAGATGACATGCACACCCATATTCATTGCAGCACAATTCATAATAGCTAAATCTTAGAAGCAACTTATATGTCTGTCAGGAGATGAATAGGGAAAGAAATTATATTTACACATAATGGAGTACTACTCTGCCCCAAAGAGAGATAATCTTGAGTGATTTGTGGGAAACCGAATGCACACTGAGATCATAATGTCAAGTGAGATAAATCAGAGAAAGCTAAATATTACTTGGTTTCTCTTATATGACAAACCCAAAATACAAATAAACAGTGAAATAAAGGAAGGTAAATAAAGGAAGATAAATGGAAGATAAATGAGAAGATAAATGGGAGTAGGGAGTAGGGAGATACATCTTTCTCAAATGAGAAGATCGAAAGATAGAGGGAGAGGAGAAGGAAAGAGAATGAGGAGAGGAAGGAAGATGTGTTACATACATGCACCAACTCCCCACAAGGAATGTAAACATTATATTCTGCAAAGATGTACTAATTAAACAAAAGGAAACCAGGCTGTATACTAAAACTAAAAGAATCTGTATATAGAGCAATTAACTCTGTGTTCCTCAAATGATAGAGAGTGTTACACAGGGGTGTTCCTCAAATGATAGAGAGTAAGTTAACAGCACGGTCCACTTCAAAAACATCCTCAGACATGTGCTGCCTCATGGATTTCTTCTATGGAAAAAGCTGAGGAGCTAATGAATGCCTTAAAACACATTAAGGCTGACTGGGAAAAGAAAATTAATCATTTTGATACTTGCTTTACTAAGATTCAATTAGTGCATCTCAAAATGGCTAAACATTTTCCAAGCCATATGACTTCAGAGGAAGTGACACTGTTTTTCCTCCAAGTGATGAACTCTGTTTAAAAATCAGTTATCAAGAAAGGGATGCAATTTTTCTGAAACTTGAGTTGAAACTCTTTTACTTTAATATTCTAACTCAAATAAATATACCACAGGCCAACCTAGTTTCATATGGCAGGAAAAATCATTATAAAAATGAGCACAAGCCGGGCGTGGTGGCTCATGCCTATAACCCCAGCACTCAGGAGGCTGAGACAGACAGATCGTTGTGAGTTCGAGACCAGCCTGGGCTACAAAGTGAACTCAAGGCCAGCCTGAACGGCATAGTGAGACCCTGTCTCAAAAACAGGGCTGGGGATCTAGCTCAGCAGTCTAAGCGCCTGCCCGGCAAGCACAAGGTCGTGAGTTCAATCCCCAGTGCCACAAAAAAAAAAATGAGCACAAAGTTGTAATTATTATGGTTGGTGGTGTAAATTAAGCCCTGAGAAGCATATAATGAATGTGTACCAGTCTTTCTCATCAGCTATCAATATCCCCTTCTCTCATGGTTTGGGTGATATGCAGCAAGGCTTGTATATTTTGAGTAAGAAAGTTCATGAAAAATTAAGGATTTTATTAAGCAGCTTCCCAGTCCAAGTAAAATATCTGCCCTAATTATTTAAAGAAACACAAAAGATTACATTTTGTATCTAAAACTTTGCAAATGTGTGATAGAGTTGTATAGCTCTATTGTTGCATTCTAAAAAGAAAAAATATGAAAAAGCATTTTAATTAATAAATGACTTTTTGCTAAGTCCCTATCAGGAAAACTCTAATCTGCCAAAGCATCTGGACTTGGATAAATGTACTTTTTTGGGAAGTGTGATACAGATTTCTCTAGTCAATCTATCTTTTTTGGCTGAGTCAGGTCTTATTTAGCAAAAATACCCATTAGTTTTGGATATCATTGCAGCTGTGTGCTAGGATCCATCTGTGGATTAAATTTTTCCAAGGAAATGACAATTATGTTCTTACTGATTCCCTCCACGGTAACCACCTATAATGTTAGGACCAAATATTAGTTGCAATCTAGATCTGCAGTCAGATTGTGAATGGTTGTGTGATACAGAAGGTGATTGTTTTACTAGGAGCACAAATCTTTCCTTTTTTTTTTTTTTATAAATATCTCCAACAATTACATGTGTTTTCAGGGTATTTATATACGGTTCAAACTCACAATAATAAAAAACGAAAAGCTTCTGACATTGAGGTTTACTAGGTATTAATATCTATATACCGATCTGCTGAGTAATAATTAAAGGTAGTAAATAATAAATAAATCCTTGTCATATTGGTTTGAAATGCAGTCAGGATGAGTTTGCAATCTGTTACTTTGAGAGTAACTTATCAACTATAATATTTTTAGGCATTTCGTATAAATTTACCTATGGTAAAATAGAGTTGGTTTTAAAAATTATGTGGTTTTACTGACCACTTTGAAAATCTTCATACTGAATTCAATGAGCATATTTGCCAAATAACTACTTTAGACTTCAGCTCTGGCTAGTCGATAGGGTAGGCAGGAACACCTACAAGAAACATTTCCCCTCTTAGGAGAACTTGAGAGAACAAACAATGCACTAGTGAAATAGTCAAAAGAGCAAGATTTAAAATGCACAAAATTTTATAATATGTAGTGGTGTTAAGAATGCTAAGAATACATCAAAAGATGAAATTGCCTCTGTCCAGTCAATGTTCTAAAAATGACCATTATGTCCAGATACTTCTACATACATGAAATTAGAAATAGTAGAAGCTGCTTCTAAGGATGGTATAACCTTACTGAGTGTCTCTATCTACATAGACACTGTTTGCTCTGAGGCATCAGGATTTAATTCCCTAAGTTCTGTTTGCATCTCATCACAGAGATAATGCCATTCTTGCCTGGCATGCCTGGGAATGCAATGGCTTGCCTAAATGATTGAAATTTATTTGTGAAAGTTATTTTCTCTGAATGTTTGTACACAAAACACTTTGATTGCTTCTGTAGCATTCGATATCTAGTCATACTAGAACAATTTTATTTCCTCTTATACTGTTACAATTTGTTTTTCATGTTTGCATCTATGTACCAATGAACTTTTCAAAAATTCAATGCCATTTTTTTATATTAATGAGATTTTTTTTTTGGTACCAGAAATCGAACTCAGGGCCTTGTGCTCACCAGGCAGGCATTTATGCCACTGAGCTATACCCCCAGTCCCTTGTCTTTTTTATATTAATGTCCTCATTGCCTTGCATTTCATCAGATAGATAAGTCAGTTTCCATAAATGTCAGTCAAATGATAAACAAAAGGAACAGAACTTTTTACTGTAATGTGATCTGAATAATGAATTAGTATAATTATAATAAACATAAACCCTTCATTTTTTACTTGCATTCAGTCAGCATAGCAGGGCACAGTATAGATACTTCTCCTAAATTAAGAGACCCTAGTTTAAGCTTAAACACTTCTGTTTGTTCTTCCTTCACTATCAGTGGGAGTCTTCACATTTTTGCTTCTGGAAAATATGCTTTGAATCTGTCAGGCCCTCAGGAAGCTCTGATTTGTTGATTCTAATCTGCACTGGGCTGAAAGGTTATGTAACCAAGGTTGTTAAAAATATATATAAAGTGAAAGCAAATGCAAGCTAACACATCTAAAGATGTAGTTTTGAAATAGTATCAACAGATGCTGACTTTGAAGATACCTTTTCTTGGTCAGTTTTTGTTTTTGTTTTTTTTTGGTACTGGTGATCGAACTGATGACTTGTGCTTACCAAACAGATGCTTGAGCCGCTTAACTAAATCCCCAGCCTTTTTGGTCAGTTTTCTTTTGGGGTAAAAAAAACCCTCCAGATATGTATTGCTTGCATCTATTTTAGCTTTAAATGCCTTAGTCTTTGTATTTATGCATTGAGAAAAATTGAGGAAGACCTTGAGTTAAAGAGATTCCTGTAAGTTTACAACTATTTATGTTTATATATACAACAAAATCACATTTATTCACTAATATTTCAGTTTTCATTGTTTCCGTTTATAATAGACAATTTCCATCAAATCCGTTTAAAACAAATAACAGCGAGTAAGACTATTCTTTAGAAACTCATTCTTCTAGGGCAGGAAAATTATTATTTAATAAGTTACCTCTTCTTTTATGCCCTGGAAGATTTCATTTATCTCACATCAGTGAAACTATTGAACTCTGAAAATACCATGTTCATCATAGAATCGGGTCTTGCACTATTCTTTCTTAACACAGTAGTTACAATAATCATTTCATCTATGCAGTCTGTAGTGGGTTAGTTCTCCAATGAGCCTTGTAGCCTCAGTTCACCATCTCTTACCATGGATGGCAGTTTCTTGGGCCAAATTCTTAGTTACTTTCACAATACCAGACACCCACAACTTGAAGTACGAGAAGTTTATTTTAGCTCACAGTGTGCAGAGGTTTCAGTCTCTATTTAGTTGGTTCCAAGGCAGAAAAGAGGAGAAAGAGCTCATGACATGGTAGCTGGAAGCCCAGAGACAATGAGTGGAGAAGGGAGAGAGTTATACTCATCCCGACCACACCCCCAGTGACGCACTGCCTCTGACCAGGCTTCACCTTCCAACATCACATTTATCTATAAACTTATCTGTGGACAAATCTACTGATAAGTATCACCACTTATGATTCAGTAGTCTTTCAAAAGCCCCACCTGTGAGCAGATGACGCTTTAGGGGACATCTAGTTATAAATTATAACAGCCAGATTGGTCTGCTCTGGGCTGGGAGAGAAACCAACGGAGAAAAATAGAAGTTATCATACACACTTGTCATGGCCACTAGCAAGAACCAACCTTCATTATTGAAGGCTTAGTAATATCATTTAATAATAGTGATGCAACGTTAATAAGAACACCGATAATAAACTAGCACGTATCGAGAGCTTTTCAAGAAGCAAAATACTGCTATTGTGTTTTCCAGGACATGCTACATCATGCTTCTGCATTATATGGACATTTATAACAGGAAACAATGAAAACAAAGCAGGAAAGTAGGAAGGGAAGAGGAAGAAGAGGAGACAAGAAACTATTCCTTAGAAATAGGAGATTCTAAAAGGAAAACAGACACCTTTCATAGTCGAGGAGAAGGTGAACCTGCCTCAAGCACCTATAGTCCCCCTTTCTAACACAGTGAAAAATACTTTCCGGTAAGATATCATACAATTATAAACTGAATTCAGTGTTGAAAACACCTGTAGGAATATTTCCTTGCCTTAGTAAAATCTCATTGAAAGACTATAAGCATTATGCAAACTGACTTTTTTTCCAAAACTAACAATAATGATGATAGCAGAAACCAAAGAGACTTCAGAGAGCCAAACCTAGGTATATTATAGCTATTTAAGAAATATTTCACGAGTTGCAAAGAAAATAAAAGACATCTTTTGAATAATGTCAGCATCACTGTAGCAATATTTGTGCAAGAAAAGCTATGTACCTGGTCCTCTAGGTTTTGGAATGTGGGTTTCAACACTTTGTAGGCTTTTTAAAAAGTATATTTAGGTCCTTTGTGTCAAAGGAATGTATGCTCACTGTGAAAAATGTATGATGTAAAGATTTTAAAGGCATTTTAAAATGTAGAACAATGTGGGGAAATGTAAAAAATAAAATAAATCCATATTCTTATCATTTGGAGGCAGCCATTATGAATAATTAGATATATCTTCTATTCCCTGTATTTCTGCTTCTATTTTTACATCATTTATATTTTCTAAGTTTAAAATAAGTTGTGTCATGTGTTTTGATGAATGTCATATTTTTATGTATATGTATTTGACATGAAATTAAAAACACTTGAAAACATCCATTTTAATGAACATATATATCTCCATAATACACATGAATGATAATCATCACATATCTTTACATCTTTATGTTCATTTTTTGACTTTCATTTTTCTAGGATTGCAATAATCATGTGTGCACATTAATGTTTTTCTTCATCTTTTATCAATTTCTTAGAATCTATTTCTAGATGTGGAATTACTAAGTCAAAGTTTATAAGACCTAAAAATTTTTTTAATTGCAATCCTTTCACATTAAATGCCAACAAATGAAATTTCAAGAATGTTCTAAATTATTCAAAGTTGATGATGACGGTACCAGCAGTATTTATTGTTCACTGTGGAGGGCTTCAGAATTGAATCACCCTGTTCTATGTTTGCAAACTTGATCTGCTGTTTACTATCTGGAAATCATTGCTACAGAGATGAGAATTCATATATGTAAAATTCCTAGGACGCAGTGATCACCTAAACAGAGTTATTTGTACTGCTGCTGCTAGTACTAAGGATGAAAACAGGTCATTAAATAACTTAGAAGAATAAGCTATGAGATACAATAACTCCTTAAATAACATTCAAGTCTATTAAGCACCTGATTAACACTACAATTCTAAATATCTGAAGAGCTTGGGAACATATTATAGATATAGATATATATGTAAGTACTGACTGACCAAGGAAGAAAAGTAAAGTGTTTTCCAGTTGATCATCAATATTTTACTAAATTCATGAATTTCTTAGATAGATATTAGGAGCGAACATTAAATCTGGGTCAGATTTTAGACTCCTAACACAAATATGATGAGTTGACATTTTCTTCCTCACACAAATAGGAGGGTTCTATGAAAACCAGAAGGTAAGAAATGTTGGAACATTAATCTGATTGGGATTAGTTTTCCATTTCCTCTAGCTGCAGCCCTGCCTTCTTATCTTTTATTCTGTTTTATTTTCCTTAATAAGATCTCAAAATTCCAATTTTAATTAAAAAAATGGAGATATAGAAATTATATTCCAGTGAAACTCTCCATGAGTGTGGATACTGTAGTTACAAATTCTAAACCTTATTTCAAATGTAATACTTTCTGTAAAATATGATTTTTCATAGTATCTCTGCTCTACATGTTCCCTAAATTTTTTCTTCCTTGACTCTAACATACAGACAGTTTTATTTTCTTTCTCTTACAGTACCCTTTGCCCAATGGTTAACTCAATTTTTATGTTTATTTTTTCTTTTTTAGTGAGCAAGTTTTCCATCTGAAAATCACAATCTGTGGATTTGACTAAAGTTTCTCCTGTCATTTTCCAATTTCCACTCCATAGCACATATCCTCAACTGATAAATATTTGTCTTTTGTAAAATAGTGCAAAAATAAAATGTTGTAACCAACTGCCACCAATAATATTCGTGATGAATGATAATATAACATTAATAACATCATATAATTTTAGGAGGATATACAGATTATGTCACTACTCATAGGTGCTTAAACATTTTAGTATGCTTATTAAGATCAAATCCATATATTCCTCCTTCTGCATTTGAATTTAAGCTACAACCCATCCATTTTAAGAGTTAGTAGAATTAATCACCATGCATAAGTATTTTAGAAATTGTTTCTAGGTTTAGCAGTAATCTCTGAATTTACAACATGGACTCCAATTCTGTTACCAGTATTTTAAGCTTCTGCTGTTGTTATCAGCAAAGATTTCATTTCAAAACTAGTTTTTATACTGAAGTCTATTCTTTTGTACGGTTTGCAAAGCTGAGTCACTAAGCTTTAGCAAAGCAGGAACTGACACTAGAAATAATGCCTTTCTGCAGTCTGATTGCCATTTCCCTGCTTGTAAACTTAAATATGTGAAGACTCGTACTGTAACTGTTAAGTCAACATGAAGGAAAATCAATTAGGAGCGTTTGCCTTCACGTTTAATGAGATTAAACCTTGTTCGTGTTTGAAATCATGTGTAATAGTGCTTTCAAAAAACCTTGAAAAATAATGACACGTATCCCACTTGGGCAAACACCAAACCCCAAAGCAATTGCACTTATTGAACATTATTTTTATATAAAATATGTGCCTCTCACCACAGATTAAGTGAAGGAAGAAATAAGCTTTTGCTGGTGGAAAGCAAATTCAAAGTGCACACACATGCACACACACCCACACACTTAATTTTATCTGTTGACCTAGTATTCAAAACTCGTAAGAGGGGAGAGAAGGCTAAGTTTTGATTTGCAGTTATATGTTATGACAGAAAAGCTGTGGTGAGCTCTGAGATTTCCACTCGCAGCAAATTGCTTTCATAATTCTATGAATTTATGATGATGAAAATTGAATTACATTTCACAATTTGCAATTTTAGAAGCTCATCTGCCCACACCTATCACACACACATTTCTTATACATTAAAACCATGAAAAATTCAAAATGGATATTGTCAACTCTCTCAGACTTTTTGGAAAGTCGATTAGTCTATAAAGCTCTGAAGCTAAGTAGCTTCAATATTTCAGTGAAATGTGAACTAAGGATTTATTAGTTAAACAGTTCCCTGCAGACAAAATTATCCTCTGTATTCCCCTCAAGAAGTAATCAACCTGGCATCATTTAATACAACAAATTTAGTCGCTGGTGTTGTCCATAGTTTTGAAATCAAGGCAATATACTGGAGATTTCTCATTAATCGTGGGCTTAGGATGAAGCAATGCTCTTCAAGTGAATTAACCACAAATATTAGTTTTTACTGTTTTCTGTCTTCTTTGCACATGCATTCATTGCTTACTTTGTTCACTTTCCCTCTCCATGGTCTGCATATTATTTCAAGTCCTACAAAAAGATACAAGCATTGCTGGTGATTCAGGCAGAGCTCTTTGCATTATATTACTACCGTAATTTAGCATTGTATTCATCTCTAGACATGCAGTTCAAGACCTGTGTGATTCAAGCTTCATTCAAAAGCATCACATATCAAAGCAACACGCCAGAAAAGTACCAAACAAACTTAATACCATAAAACAAAGCCATATTCTACAAGATGAAATAGTCCAATCTGGAAAAAAGGAAGAAAGAAAGAAACAGAAAAACACTGAAACATGTTTGGAGTTATTTCTTCCTAATGAAAACTAATTCTCTGTGAGTTGACTTACTGGTCATCAAATAAAGTGGAAAAAAAAAAAGGGAGAAAGAAACCTACGCAGGGACGATACTCTGAGCTTTGTCCTGTCTCCTAACCTCCTTCCCAGCCTCCATCAGAAGCCGGTGTGAACTGCAGCCCATTTCAAGCAATCTAGGAATCAGAGATCTTCCTCCTACAAAAGGTTTTTTGCTAACTGCCCTGAAGACCCCTTGAGACCAAGAAAAATTTTTTCTCACAGGAGGATTTAAGAGTCTATGAATTCACGCAGGAGGAGAATTTCATAATTTCCTTTGTGCAAATACCAGGGTATTTATTTCTCTTACGTAATTTCCAGGGAATTGGTTACATGACCCAACTTCTATTCTGTTGGTCTATTGAGGGGCCTTACCGTCAAACGGTCAGGCTTGGTGAGAACATACCCAAGTGCTGATATATGACTGCAAAGGAACTTAACAATTCCTGGAAGGAAAAGGGTTAAGAGCCAGTAAAAACAGCATAAATTTACACATAACCTAGTGTGATTACACTTTTATTCTCTTCCTTGGGAGGAACAACAACAATGACAACCTCCATAACTAATGCTTCTGGTCTGAAAACCCTTCTTCTTAAAGGACATGTTTTCAGCACTGCCGATGACCTCAACAACGTTCTGGTTAGGAAGGAGATATACTGGCTGGTGAGTTTTCTTTCAAAAGTACCTAAATGTTCATTTTATCATGGCAAGATCTTCCCAACTGCTGGTCCGAAGGGAGCAGCCATGTGTGAGTGGTTTGTGATGGTTTGAATCTGGCTGAAGAGTTAGAATTACAAGTATTTTGTCCCAACCTTAATTTGATAGAGAGGAGGATGGCTTGAACAGTCAAAGACCTTGGCTCCAGAGTTATGAGCAAATAAAAGCCACTGCAGTGATTCTAGTCATCAAAAACCAAAGTAAAATAAACCTTGTCCCCAATACTACTATCTTTCATCAGGCTAAGTGCTCTGATTTTTTTTTTCTACCAAATGTAGGAAGAGGGTTTTCTAAGCAGTTGAAACATAATTGGGGACAAATATAGGACGTATATTTGTTTGTGTTTATAGATAAGGTGAAACGCACCAAAAGTAAAGCAGATGCCTTCATTCTTTCAGTTCTGTACCCCTCCCCACTGCCTTTGTAGGGCATTTGCTGGGTCAGCAGACAGTGGGCAGAATTGGTGGTCTACTGAGATCGCTGACTTTTTCCCTTTTTTTCTCTAGGAAATTTTCATCTGCTGCAGATCAGGACATTGATTTTCACACTTCTGGTAGATGCTGGACGTTTGCCATTGGCCATGGATGATCTGAGTAACAGTGGATCCTGGAGATGCTGGTGTGGCAGAGCTGCTGTTGTGACCATGTTACTCTCCGAGGGCACTCTTCTTCAGTTGTCTATGGACAGGTTACAGGTTACTCTGGAAAAACCTCCAAGATGCTTCCTGTTGACATGGCTCGAATCTCTAGAGCAGCAGCCTCCAGAAGACCTGTCTTGTGGACCTTTGAATATTGTTTATTATACAGAAGTGCTAATGAAGATCTGAATTAAAATGGAAAAGGCAGCAATACAGAAAACAAAAATAATTAAGCTGAGAGACAGGATCAGTGGGGGATTTTTCTTTTAAAACTCAACTCTTCAGAAAACTTTCATTATTTGTGTGGAATAACATCTGTAACATATCACCTTACTTTTGTCCCAAGATTGAGTATTATTGATGGGCAAGTATCTTTGTCTAGAAAATGACCCAAAACAGAGATGATGTTTTCCAGGAGGATATCTACGTATTACTAGACCTGTAGAAAAGAAAACATTGGGTCATTCTGAGATTTTAAATCCAAAATGCCACACTTCACAGGGTCCTGGAATAAAAATCTGCAACTATGTGCATAGGCAAAATCAGACTTAAAATGTATTTTAGGTTTCAAAATGACCCTGTTATTGTATTTTTTAAGGTAGGAAAAAATAGAACAATAAATACTGTTTTATGACATTGAAAAATTTTAAGAAATTGAAATTTTGTGAAACCCACGAAGTTTTACTAGAGTGCAGTCACATCCATTTCTTTACAGAAATAAGCAGTTTTCTAACTACAATGGCAAAGTAAGTGAGTGAGTGAGACAGAGAATTTCTGTAGCTCACACAGTCTTGAAGTATTTACTCTCTGGTCCTTTATAGAAAAGTCGGCTGATCCCTACCCTGGAATAATGCACTAGAGCATCAAGTTAAATTGAATAAAAAGAGCGTGACTGTTGTTCCTTGCCTGTGATTCTTGGAGTTTGAGTAAATTTAACGAACAATTTAACTGCTGGCTTCTTCTAATTAAAGCAGAGCTAAAATGCTCATACATTCATTTTAGAATATGTATTCAAACAAGAAATGTTTTCTATTCAAACTAATTATAGTTAATATGTTTTGATCAACTACTCTTAACATATTAAAAATAAGTAGCTTTCAAGGGACCTTATAAAAGAGAATTGAGGTTCTTATTAATGTCAGTGATTATAATTAATGAATGTAAAACTGATTCTACAGAGATTATTTTTCACCATTGTATATTTTCTAGATTTTAGCAAACCTACAAATAGCTATATTGAGCTTGCTCTTCTCCCAGAGAATTCTGAGAGACTGTTAAACAATTAGGAAAATGAACTTTGTGTTGCTTCAATTCAACATATCTTGAACTTGACCTCATTAGTGATAACTAGCTGCTATACTTAACCTATAATTATTGAGAACTAACATAAAAAAACAACAAATAATTGAACAAATTGGGTTGTTTTATACTGCAAATTATGTTCTAAAATGTTTATTAATTTAATTCAACTTTTAATGTAGACAACAATAGTATATAATTTCATTTCTTCAGAAGTAAAATCTATGTTTGTAACAATGCTTTAGATCTCATCAACCCGTCTCTCTCTCTTTCTTTTTCCTTCCTTCCTTCCTTCCTTCCTTCCTTCCTTCCTTCCTTCCTTTCTTCCTTCTTTTCCTCCCTCCCTCCCTCCCTTCCTCCCTCCTGTCTTCATTTTGCACTAGGGATTGAACTCAGGGCCTTTAAATTGAACCATATCTCTAGCTTTAAAAACACATTTTATTTACAGATAAGGTATCTTTGTGCAGACTGGGCTCAAAGGTGTGATCTTCATGGCGAATCCTCCCACAATGCTGGAATTACATTCCACTGCTGCCACACCCATCACTGTCTCTTTGCATGTTTTTCTTCAGTACTAAAATTAGGATGAGACAAGTAAGACATTATTTATTTCAGATGTAAAATTTAAGAGGCAGTAAAAACAAAGAAAAAACTTCTCAATAATTAGGAAAGTAATATATGAAAACACGATTTTTCTTAAGAAAAAATCATACGAAATAGTCCAGCATAAACAAAATAGGTCATTGATATGTGTATATATGAGATAGATAGATAGATAGATATGTCTGGATGGTGGTCCAATGGTTTTTTGAGTGGGTCAGGCTCTCATATTTCTGCTCTATTTATATACATATATACATATATATGTAAAACAATGACCTAGTTGATGTGATCATGATTTATTTTTATTGTCCGTATGTTTCTTTATTAGCATTCTGTTTCTCTGTGTATTATTTCATGATAAAGAACAAAAACCTAATAAGAAATATTAAAGGGCCAGGTATATAGATCAGTGGCATAAGATCCTGAGATCAACTCCTGGTATCAAAAAAAAAAAAAGAAATATTAAGGAGTACAAAGAAGCTATAACTCCCTTTTCATTGTTGCTGAAGTTTGTAAACTCCAATAAGATCCTGAAGGAATTTTGATCTGTTTACTGAGGGGCAACAAAAGACAGTGGGTCAAAGCTCTTCTGGAACATAGATGTTGTAATTTTATGTCTCTACTCATTAGGATAAAAAAAATCATACTAAGTTATTCCTATAATATTTTATTCTTTATTAAATAAGTGAATATAGAAATATTTCTAAATCAATATGAATTCTCTAGTGGGAAAAGCTGAGGGAAATTCTCTTATTGGACTTAATAAAGAAAAACAAGCAGAATGCATGCAATCACTATCATTTACAGTGCCTCTTTTAGCATTGTCTTTTGCAGAAGGCAAATTCAGACAAAATTGCCTCTATGAACCTACCTGCAGAGTTACCAAAGACTTGTTCTTACTTGAAATTCCTAGAAGTTAATAGAAGTTTGATTTTTTTTCTCCATTATCTCCATTGTATCTACTTATAAGTCCAATTGAATACTTTTAGTACATTAAATTGTCAGTTTATTTTAACACCAAAACTTCACTACTAAATAAGTAAAGCTTTTGGCTTCTGTTCATTTGAATATCTTCGTTAGCAGTGAGAGAAATGAGTTCATCTCATCATTAAATCTCCTGCACTAGATTTGTAACTGTACTAATAATGGTATGAAATGGCTAAATCCACAGTCATACCATGAAAATCTTCATGAAAATATTGATCTGCTAAGAGACATTGATTTTCTATTTTTCCTAACACTTAGGTTGTCACATAATGACTGTAGTTCCATAGAGGAAAATTATCCATTCATGTAGTGTATGTGGTTCCAAATTTCAGAGCTGCTTCCTGGAGAAAAAGAGAATAGAGGGCAAAAATCAAATGAAGATGGATGTATTTTAGAAGCAGTAACTCATTGCATCTCATGAGAATATTTAGGAGAAAAATTCATCAGACATTAAAAAGAAATAAACGAAGCCCATTAATTTTGATCCATTCTTGAGTTCCAGTATGTAATAAAATGGAACAAAACATTCTAATTACCACAAACATGATATGATTCATATAATTCCTTTATAGTAAAAATTTTAAAATTTTAAAAAGGAGATTTGGTTTTCTTTAAAATTAAGTATACATGAGAGACCCATGAACAAATTCATTCACTCCCCTTTCTCTGATTTTTGTTTTGTTTCATTTTGTTTTATTTCATTTTACAAACAAGGGGGCAAAGTTGAGCAAGATCCTTCTTCTGAACCCCTCCTTTCAGAGTTATTTGTTCTGTGATCTCTTTGGCACAACTAAAATGGTAGAAATTTTCCCCAATGCTATTTGGTCTGTTAGACATAAAATTGTTAGATCAATTTTTGAAACTTCTACCCTGGGAGTCACATAATTTAAGTGATTATGAGACAAACAGGTAAATATGAGCTATATTTTAGTTCTCCAAAACTTGGATGTTATAGTCCTATGACATTCACCATACTATCATTCTGTCCTTTCTTCTGTTGGTTGCACATACTTACTTTTTTTTTTTATTTTAGAAAGTAAAACAGAAAAAAGGATAGAAATAATACAGAATTTCAAAAACAAAAAAAAGTAAGAAATCAACACTAGTTAATACATTCCATATTGTTATCTTAGAAGTAGTTGTATATATGTGCAAGATAACTACACTACTAATCACATACTTACTTTAATGTGATGATCTCTGAGGGCTAATCCAAAGATTCTGCTAGTATGGTCAGTGTTATTATCACCATTACTATTGTTGTTTTCAGGACAGATGGTAAACTGAAAATCACTATTTCTTTCTTCATAGCCCATCATGGGACATGAATTTAAAAGCAATGGTGTTTTCTCTTTTTTTCAATACAATGTTCTTAACAAGTATATAGGTTTCCTACAGGTTCTTGGAAAACTAAGTAGACTGGTAGCTCTCATTGTAAATGATTGAGTACCAAGAAGAGAATATATTTGACACTTTCAAGAGTGCTTCTTTCATCAGTATTTGTAAATAGCCAGAGTAACAAGTTTTTTGAGCCTCTTTCTTGTGGTTATGTTATGGTATTCAACAAAAAACAGTGACTTAGGGTATATACCTGTTATAACAACAATTTTACTGCCAACTAAGTATAAATACATCCCTCATTTATATATTGCAGTTGAATTTACGACAGCCACAAAATGTTACACATTAGAGTTTCATTTACATCATATGTGTCTATTCTTCAATACTCTTGAAAATGTGCCCTTAACATTATTCATTAGCACAGTAAGTGTAATGAATGCCATAATATGCACTCAAATACATCATTAAAAATACTTAATTTATTAAAAGACTATTATTAGCCTGGAATCCATCACTCTCTTTTTATTACACTTTCAAGGAAAAGTGAGCCTTTTTGATCTTTATATTTAGTGAATTTATTGGAAATACCCCTATCAGGTTTTAACATTACTTACCTCTATGTTATGTAATAATGAATTTTTAAAACATGAAGAGTAAGTTTAAAATTAAACTTAAAAAAGAATTTGTCCTAAAGTTATGTCAAACTATATTTCTCAAATCAAGGCATTACAAATCCACTAAGATTTGTTCTCCTCTTCCCTTTGCCCTGCAAAACTGAATACAGGAAACTGTTGACAAGGAAATGACAGTAGAAGTTTTACAGGTAGACATGGGGCCCAAAGAGTCAGTTTTGACATTATTCACAAGTATAAAAAAAATCATTGGTGACAAATTAGGCTCAATTATTATGAAGACAAGCAAATATTTGATTGCAAATTTTGTTTGCCAGTTGATTGCTATTTGGCTCTAGTAACAACCTACTCTAGCCAGGTACCTGGTGTTGAGCAACTCCAGTGTAAACGAACTAACTCATGGATCCCTAGCTCATGCATTCAGTACTTAGACCGTTTTATTATGGGTTTTTTTTTCTTTGTTACCAAAAGAGCTTATGCTAGCCCAAACTATACTTTAGAGTATACTAAAAAGCTTGGACTAGGATAGGTTATTTTGGTAGAATCCCAACACTGCACATACTTCCCCTCAATAGTTGGCTGTAACATACGACCACATAGAGAAAGAGCTGGAGAGCAGACACCTGGCAGGCAGAGCTTCTTGATCTTTGGGATACTTGAATCCTAAGGTGCACCCTTTGAGACAAATTGTGAACTAGGCATTTAATTGTAGATCCTCAAAATTCATGTTTCAGTAGCAGATAAAATTAGCTGTCTTTTATTGAAATGCAAATGAGTGCACCATTCATAAAAATAAAACATGTTCATTTGGAAAGCTGGATGTTTTTCAACTGATCAGTTCTTGGAAACTAAATTATAACAAATGTTATAGATGAAAAAAGAATACAGCCACATTAGCTGACGTTATTTTAAAAGCATGATCACAAACCTAGAAAGGGACTTTAAGACTGCCTGATTATCCTATTACATCCAATCCTATTGTATTTCCCTAGTCCAAAGGGTCTGGGAAGAGTATTTAAACCTTGTCTGCCTTCACCCAACCCCTGCCAATAACCTGCATCCTCATCTGGTTATGTTGTTTTTTACTACAGTGAAAATAGAAGCAAATAGAACAACTCTCCCTTTCAATTCCCTCCAACCTAATAAGCAATCTACCCATCTATCTCTATCTGTGTGTGCTCATTCCTGGCTGTGTCTCCCACGAAGATGACATGTGAATGCTCCCTGTGCTTACATACTAAGTGCCGTCTCTTCTCATGTATCCCAGGGCTTTACTTCTTTAATTATCCTCTCTCTCCTACATTATCTATTTTTTCCTTAGAGAAGGATCATGCCCATCTGTTCATAAACATACTGAACTACCTCCCACTAC